>VDFB02378497.1:0-61512 GCA_007258455.2 Sequoia sempervirens | reverse complement strand
ATGTTCTCAATTTGAACCAACAAAGTGTTATATGTTGATATAAATCTGGATAATCTCAGAGGTAAGGTTGATGATATATGGATTATATATTTTATGGTACTTTTTCAAAGGATGGAGCAAGGATTATAATTATATCAATATCTCCTCATAAATATTTTTCTATGTTTTCTTTCAAATTAAGAACCGAATGTACAAATAATGTAATATAGTATGAAGCTTTTCTATTGTGACTAAAACTAGTTTTGAAGGATAAGATAAATAATCTCATTATTGGAAGGTAATTTTGGGTTGGGAATCTCATAGATCAAAGGGAAATATGCCTCAAAGAATAAAATAATAAAACAATATAAGAATGATGTTCTTAGTAGAATATAATTATTTGATGTATTCTCTATTGATTGGGTGGAATGGAAAAATAAAGTACTTGTTGATTTTTAGTATTTGTAGTCATTAGATTAGAATATGTATCCTTGACAAGAATTATAAAAGTAAAGATATAGATGAGACCTATTGTAAGTATGAGTAGATTGGTGTTTTCATTGATGTTAAAAAGCTTGTGTTGTCATTGGTGTCAACTGTATGAGAAGGAAGAAGATCGTTATTGAGGGAGATTGTTGCAAGAGTATGTTGGTATTATCTATGCTTTGATTAGTTGCATTATGTTGTCATTAGTAAGCTACTAGTGTCAACCTCTAGTGTTGCTTTGATAAGATTTTGGATATGGTTGAGGAAGTGATGAAGGTGATGAGGATGTGTCTTTGATGTTTGGTTTTCAAGTGCTTTTGAGAAAATTTGATAAAAAGAGGAAACAGTGTGCTGCAGTGTTGTTTTGGGTTGCAAAGTAGTGTTCTGGTGTTGCTCTACATTTCTTCTAGGTTGAAGATCTGCCTGTATGTTTCAGATATGTTGATCAAAGGTGTTCAGAGGTGTTGTATTTAGAATTTGGTGTGTTGGATCACTGTACAGAAGAAGTTGTATTCACCAGTGTGTGAATAGTGTATTGTAGAGGTGTTTGGGAGAAGTTTCTTTGCTCCATGTTTCTCCACAATTTGGTTACAGGTCTTGCAGATCTGAAGGTGTGTTAATGGTGTTGGTATATTTCTTTAGTTGAAGTGGTTCAAAGTTTGGTGCTTCAGAAGTTAGTTTCTTAAGTTGTAGTGTATGGTAGAGTTGTTTGAGTGTACTGGGTGTGTACATTCTTCAGGTGGAAGTTGTTGTGAAGGAGTTTGTTAGATTTCAAAGTGTTTATGGAATATTCTAGGTTATGTTCAAGTGATATTTTTTGTCTGAGTTGTTGTTGGATCAAAGGAAGTGTGTACTTAAAATTTTAATGGTGTTTACACTGGTAATGAACGACCTAGTGTTTACACTAATTTTAGTGAATATTTATTGTTGATAGAAGTGTGTGGTTGCATGGTATTATAGTTTTGGGTCCCAAATAAGGAGTAGTGTAGCCTAATTTCACTTCTATTTGCCACAAAAGTGTTTTGGTGTTGACCTAATTTTAATTTGCACGGTTGATTTGCATAGTCGACCTTGGAGAATGTTTTCAAGGTTGAGGATGGTATAAATAAGAGTGGAGTTGTTGAGTGATGTAGAGATAAACAAGTAATATGTGAATGACGCGAAGACTTTCAAAGTATTAGAGTGCGAATTTGAGAAGTGCAATGTGAGCTTTCATGTGTTAGACTAATGGATGCAGTGAGTAGAAGGTGTCTACAATTCTTCAGTCAAGCTACAAAGGTGTTGGTGATATTATGGTGGATTTCTCTATTGCATTGAGATGGATTTCTTTGTGTAACATTCTTCTCTATCTTCTTTTCAATTCTGGTAGTGAGCCTTCAATAGTGAGCCTTTCTTTCTTTGGGCAGTGAGCTCTCTGATAGTGAGCCCTATTGTATTTGGTATTGAAATTACTTTATATTGTGAGCTAATCCTCACCGTGTTTTTTCCCATCTTGGGTTTTCCACGTAAATATGATCTCTTGTTCATAGTGTTGATTTTTTTTAGTTTTTTTTATTTTCTTTTCATGCTAAATCATTATAACATATTAAGGGTTAATTATCTTAATGCGGATTTGAATGTATATGAGGGTTTTGAAGTTTTAAGGTACAACTGATTCACCCCCCCTCTCAATTGTATTGCGCATTCAACAATTGGTATTAGAGAAAGGTTCCTTGGAAGAAAGCTTAACCTCTTGAGGTAGATTTGGGATGACGCGCAAGAAAGAAATCCCTATATTTAATGGAACAAATTATGCATTTTGGAAGACAAATATGGAAAGTTTTCTGATTTACCTTGGATATGATGTTTGGAAGTCTGTTAAGGATGGATACATTGAACCTACAAATGTTCCAAGTACTATTGATGATATCAAGGCCTATGAAACCAATGGTAAAGCAAGGTATTCTCTCTTAAATAGTCTTACAAATTATGAATTGGTGAAAGTGATGAGTATGAAAACTGCTAAAGCAATTTGGGATAAGTTAGAAAGCATTTATGAAGATGATAAGGTCAAAGAAGCTAAGATGTAGAATTTGAAGATCGTGTTTGAGAACCTGAGGATGTCCAAAGAAGAAAATTTTACAAGCTATATGCAGAGGGTAGATGAAGTTGTCATCTCCATTAGAGGTCTTGGTGTTGAACTCAAATAACCAGAAGTGGTAAAGAAAATTCTCAAAAATCTTCCTAAATCTTATAGTCACAAAGTGTCTGCTATTGAAGAATTTGCAAATTTGAATCAATATACCATAGATCAATTGTATGGATCTTTAACTACTTTTGAAATGAGAGAAATTAGAACAAATAGTGGTGCAAAAATTGAGACTTCTTTTAAGGCTGGTAAATTAGAGGAGATCAGGGAATCAGATCAGGAGGATTTTGATGATATAGAAGCTAACTTTGTAAAGAGAATGAAGAAGGGTATAGGTAAGTACAATGGTAATTTCCTTTCAAATTTTTTGGCTATGGAAAGATAGGTCACTATGCTTCAATATGTCCAAACGAAGATTTGAATAATAAAAACAAGGAGAACAAAGGTAAGATGATCAAGAAAAGCTATTATGTTAGAGAAGATGTGAGTATTTCTAATGATGCATCTGATTATGGAGATGATGATGATGAATGCTTGTTCATGGCTTTAAAAGATGAATCTATTTCTACTAACTCTAAGAGGTGTGTGAAGGAAAGTCCTTTGGAGATAAAGGATAAGACTTGGAAACTTGTCCCAAGACTTGCAAACAAGAATTTTATTGGAAATAAGTGGGTATTCAGAAACAAACTAAATGAGAATGGAGAAGTGGTAAGGAACAAGGCAAGGATTGTGTGTAAAGGCTACTCACAAGTTGAAGGAATATATTTTGAGGAGACATTTGCTTCGGTGGCAAGAATGGAAGCTATTAGATTTTTTGTGTCATTTGCAACACATCAGGATTTCAAGGTCTACCAAATGGATGTGAAGTAACTTCTTGAATGGAGAATTGGAAGAAGAGGTATACATAGAACAACTGGAAGGATTTCAGTTATTAGACAAATCAGATATGGTCTGTAGATTGAAGAAGGCATTGTATAGATTGAAACAAGCTCCTAGAGCTTGGTATGCAAGGTTGGATAAGTATTTGATATAGAAAGGATTCAATAAAGGTACCACTAGTAGAATTTGGCAAATAAATGACTACGTGACTAAAAATTTTAGTCACGACACCTAAAAATGATTAAATTCTAATCTTTTTTTGCAACACATCTATAAATGACTAAATAAATGACTAATTTGATCATCATAAGTGACTAATTTGATCGTTGGGTAAAAAACACAACTAAATAATTAGTCACACAAATAAAAATGACTGAATAATTAGTCACACAAATAAAAATTAGACAATATGATATTAAAGTGGATAATTAAAAAAAATATTTTGAATTGAGGGAGTGGGTTGTATTATAATATAATATAATAATATTATATTATATTATATTATATGATATTATCTAAAGGCAACTCAGGAGCTTCAGGAGCAGGAATTTGTATCAAAAATTCATCAGGGAAAGTATTGGAAGCCTCTTCAATACATTTAGAGCAAGCCACAAATAACAGTGCAAAAGCACAAGCATTATTATTGGGTTTGGAATTAGCAGTCCAATTGGGGTTCTCAAATCTCCACATAGAAGGGGACTCATTGATAATCATTAATGCATGTAGAGGAAGAAAAATTCATAACTGGAAGTTAATCTATATATTATATAAAGCATGGCACTGATAGATAAGTTCAAGGCTTCCATTATTTCTCATACCTATAGAGAAGGCAATAAGGTAGCAAATTTTCTTGCAGGCTTGGGTAGTGATGCTAAAGAGGTTAGGGTTATTCATGACACAAGCAAGTTAAATGACTTCCCTCAATTGGTTGAACTCATAAATCAAGATGCTAAGGGTGTATAATTCAATATTTAAAATGTTGGAAAATTTGCTTGGCCAAAGCCACAATTAAAAAAGAGGAAATCTGCCAAGATATGCTAAGGATGTATAATCAAACATTCAATCCTAGCTAATTGATTAGCCAAATATACATTAAAAAAGGGGTATAGGCCGCCATAGTTCACAAGCTCCAAATGTTTAATAAGGATCGACATCCAATGGCCATGTGAAGTTGTAGGCCTTAGAAAATTTAGAAAATTGCTTTTGTCACATGTTCTTTTAGCGAGCCTTAAAACAAGTTTTAAGCCAGATCATGATGAATTCATACACGCAAGTTTACTGCACATTTTTCATCATTACTCGAATAGGCCTAGCGCATTGGAATGCATGAAAATACAAAAAGGGGTCTCCAACTCTCCGCCATCTATATTCCTCTAACATCATTTTTTGTGTTTGTAGGGTTTAGTACTTAAGCATGCCTAATTCCTTACATTTTCATGTGATTAAGGCGAGGTGGCGCTATCTGATGAAAGCCAGATAGAACTCATTAAATCGATTTGACAATTAAATCTTTTTTGAAATCACATTGCAAGTTTTAAAGCGTGCCATATCTCACCGATATCATTAGCATTAAAGGCTTGGATTTTGCATCATGCCTTTAAATCCGACTTCTAACCTAATTTTTCCTAACTTGTTTGTGATGAGTTTGGAGCAAAATATCTTCTATCTGCATTGTTCGTGGTGTTTTTGGCTCTATGTGGGTTCATCTTTCTTTCAGGAGAGAAGCTTGCACGGTTGAATCTCAACTTACAAGATGGCACAAGACGTCGTGCGAAGACAATCAATAGTTCAGATTTTCACCAGAGAAATTATAGAATGGTGGTACCGGTTCGTCCATGGGAGCTCTCGATTTCAGATTGTATAGAAGAGGATCATTTGTATTAGGTATTTAAGGAAAAGTGTTCAACAGTCCTGAATGGCATCAAAACTTTGATTGGTGAAGAGGTATTGCACACTTGTTTTAGAATTTTAAATTCCTCTTCACAAAATACTTGCAAGAAAATTCCCTGTTGTAGAGTGTTCAAGGTTATGACTTAACACATGGTGAAGGATTCATAGGAAAGCTCTTTCCTAGGAACTATCTATATCATAAGTAGTTTTACCTTGAAATCTATGATGCCTTCAAGTTCTCATTACTTAGGGGTTCATCTGCATATCTGTACCAAGCTTTGGGAAAGTATCATTTGGATTTGGATAAGGAGGAGATTACCAACTTTAAGAGAAATTATCATGCTCTCTTTTCTATTGTCACATGAATGTTTGCAAGGGCTGCAGAAAAATGTTGAGATGCCAAACCACCAAACCAACAGGATCAATGTGCTCATACCAGATCTAAACATTTTGGTACATTCTCAAGCTTAGGCAGCTAGTCAAATTCAAATACTACCAATTGAAGGCCAAGGAGAAAACTCAGTCAATATGGGTGGTAGGGGAATTTAAATAGTCATACATGTATTTTTTTTGGGGATATGGCAGCCTATACAAAATTTGTAATTGGGGCAATAGGATTTAGTTTGAAATGATTTGAATAGATCAATTTTGCTTAGGATAATCTCGATTGGTCGGTTGGTTGTAATTTTGATCGGTTATTGTTTTAAAAGTGATTGTAAAACTATGCTATGGGTCCCCTACAAATGGGATGATTTTGTAAGAACGTCCTGTTTCTAATTGAGCTACAACTAGAGGTTTTCTTCCTAGTTCTTTCCTGCCGGTATGCTCTTTTGAACCAGGTTTTGTAATATTTTAATTATATATATATATAATAAATTATAGTGGCTTGCCACTTTTTCCTAAAAAAATATATTATAATATTATGTTATATAATGTTATAATATTATATAATATAATATTATATAATATAATATAATATAATATAATATAATATAATATAATATAATATAATATAATATAATATAATATAATATAATATAATATAATATAATATTATATTATATTTATATTATAATATAATATAAAATTATAATATAAATATAATATTATATATAAATATAATATTATAATATATTTAATAATATTTATTGTGCAAGATAAGCAGGAGATTTGTGTATTCTAGTTTATTTACTTTGGAATCCATTTTGAATCCTCTTTAGCGGGAAACATCAATGACAAGCAAAATTGGAATGGATGTTGGTGGCACTACAAGGAAGGAGCCAACAAATTGGAGAAGTGAAAGGTGAATACCAGCGAGGAAGAGTTTGGAGGAGCCAAAACCAATAGCGGTGGGGAAAGTAACAAAAGGTAAAGGATGCCATAATGTAAAAACTGAAATGTTCTCATTATTGGATCTTGGCTGTAATTTCATTTTAATAAACATACTCTAAAACCCTTGTCGAAACCTTATTTTTAGGTTGCAGCTTGCCAAAATGGATAAGTGAAAGGTGAATACTAGTGAGGAAGAGTTTGGAGAAGCCGAAACCAATTTGCAGGACTCAAGATTTGGGGGATGCGTAACCAACTGTGGTAGGCGGGTGGGAACAAAGAATGGGAACAAGATCTGCTACTGCCTATAGGTATGTGACTGAGGAATTTGGAGTGAGATATGGATATGAAACTGGATCTTGAACACTCATCTTAGTACATGGAGAATCTACTAGTGGAACGGATCAAGGGGAAAGCAAAAAAAAATGATGAAAAACATAAGGTAAAGGATGCCATAATGTAAAAACCTAAATGTGCTCATTATTAGATCTTGGCCATAATTTCATTTTAATAAACATACTCTAAAACCCTCGTCGAAACCTTATTTTTAGGTTGCAACTCACCAAATTGGAGAAGTGAAAGGTGAATACCAATGAGGAAGAGTTTGAATGTAGTTTTGTGTTACCTAGGGTTTATTGCATATTGTTTCAAGGGTTTATTGCTGTTGGGTTTTTGTTTCAAAGGGTCTAATGTATATTGGTTGTCGACTACACTTAGGGCATTCTGACCTAGCAATGTTTCAATACTATTTTCTGATGGTTTGTGGTGACAGGTATTTGAAATTGGTTGTATGTAGTTATGAAATTGTGTTTGATGGTTTTCCAGTTATGACAGTGTTTGAAAACAGTTGTAAATATGGGTTGTGTGGTCAACCACCATGAACACAATATAAGTTTGATGAACTTCAATCTAGGGCTTCTTGATCACTATGAAAAAGCGATGAGCACAGTGTTAAAGTGTTAAAAAGATGAAAGCTTTCTTGAGTTTCAAATTTAATTGAAATACTCAAGAAATGAAGTGCAAATGAAATGATCTGATACAAATTCATTGCTTAACAGTGCATGAGCTAAGATGGATGTTTTTTTGAATAAGGATAAACACATTTTATAGAATTCATTGTGTTATAGGTGCATAAGTAAAGGTTCTTAAGTTTCAAATCCAAATGAAACTTTCAAGAAAAGAAATTCATTGATACAAAGTGATTCTCTATTTTTATGCCTTTTTGAATTCTTCAATTCTTTAATAAATGATGTAAAATAGTCAGCGAGACAAGTTTCCAGTGAGGCACATCATTTATATGTTTTGACTTGCCAGTGAGATTTCTATTTAGTCAGTGAGGCTATAACCAATGAGGTTTTGATTTTCCAGTGAGGTAGTTGTTAGTGAGACATTGAATGTAACTATTGAGGTTTTGATTTTCCAGTGAGGCTTAATGAAATAAATTTTTAAAGTAGTTTTTTCTCCCTATACAGGGTTTTCCACTCATAAATACTATGTTTTGGCTTCTCTTGATTTGTGATATGTTTGTGTCTGATCAATCATATTTGTTCAAGCATTTTAGTCTTCATTTCATGGTGCTTCTCTCAACATTTGAATATCTATGATACTTGAAGTTTATATGCATAAATTTGTGAGGATTAATTAAGTTAGATTTGATTTGTAACTTGAATCACTGATTCACCCAAATAAATGACTAAACCATGACTAAATAAATGACTACCATGACTAAAATAAATGACTACCATGAATAAATAAATGACTACAATGACTAAATAAATGACTACCATGACTAAAATAAATGACTACCATGAATAAATAAATGACTACAATGACTAAATAAATGACTACCATGACTAAATAAATGACTACCATGATAAATAAATGACTACCATGAATAAATAAATGACTACCATGACTAAATAAATGACCAGTTAACAACAATCAATGACTAAATTAATGACTAAATATACTGCCAAATTGATCAATCAAAAAAACCAATAAATGACTAAAAATGGTTTAGTCATGAATTTGGTAACACTATAAATGACTGGAAATAAACTACTAATGGTCACGTGACCAAGCTTAGTCATATATGCAATTTTTAGTAGTTTTTTTTAGTCATTTATTGCTATTTTTCTACTAGTGTACCACATATAGCAATCTTAACTTTAAAGTTGAAAAAGATAAAATCTTGATTGTGGTTGTATATGTTGATGACATAATTTTTGGAGGCAATGAAGATATGTGCAAGATATTTGTAGAGGAAATGTAGAAAGAGTTTGAAATGTCTATGTTTGGGGAGATGAATTTCTTCCTTGGACTAAAAATTAATCAAACAGATAAAGGTATTTTCATTTCATAATCAAAGCATATCAAAGAAATGTTGAAGAAGTTTGGAATAGAAGGTTATAAACCAATGTGTACCCCTATGGTTACTCGTTGCAAGTTGAGAAAGAATGATGAATCTCCTAAGGCTGATTAGAGCAAGTATAGATCAATGATTGGTAGATTGCTTTATCTAACTACTACTAGATCATATATCACACATGCAGTTTGTCTTGTGGCTAGATTTCAAGAAGATCGTAGAGAGTCACATGTTGTAGTAGTGAAGAGGATATTTAAATACTTGAAGGGAAATTTGGATCATGGCTTGTGGTATCTAAAGGATATTGATTTTACTTTGAACGCTTACACAGATGCAGATTGGGTTAATTGTGTGGATGATAGGAAAAGTACAAGTGGTGGTGCATTCTTTCTTGGATTCATATTGGTGTCATGGCTAAGAAAGAAACAAGATTCAATTTCTTTATCTATTGTAGAGGAAGATTACATTACAACATCTTGCTGCACATAGGTGTTGTGGATGAGATAAACATTGAAGGATATCAGAGTAGTGTATGATGAAACAATTTTTATCTTCTGTGATAATACAAGTGCTATCACTATTTCAAATAATCTGGTAATGCATTCAAGGAAAAAATATATCTCAATCTAGTATCACTTTCTAAGAGATAAGGTTGTAAAGAATGAAGTTAATCTTGAATATGTTCCTACAAAGGACTAGGTTGCTGATATATTCACTAAGGCTATTCCTAAGGATACATTTGAGTATCTTCAGGAGAAATTGGAGGTCATTTACCCTCCTTTGAACTAGATGCATAAGGAGATGCAACAGTCCAATGGATTTCATGATCCATTATTTTGTTTGGATTGGTGTTCGTGGCTACCTCTCAAGGGGAGTAGGTAGTGACATTGTTGGTTGTTGTAGTCAAGGGGATTAAGTGTTATAGTTGCTGATTGTTATAGTATGGTTTTTTCTCCCAAGGGGGAGTATATTGAGTAGTAAAGAAAATAAAGTTGTAGAAAAATTGTAAGAAGGTTTGATTGATGCTAAAGGGGAAACATTAGTGATATAAATATTTTTTCCTTTTCCATTGATGTCAAAGGGGGAGAGGAAGTCATGTGAAAAAGAAGAAAGTTAAGGGGGAGAATGAGACATGTGTGAAAAGATAAGTATGAAAGGGGGAGAGAGTGTAATGAGATAGTTGTGCAAAGAGAAAAGGAAATAGGTATGGAGCAGAGCTATTGTGTCTTTGATGTTTTTTCACATCATGTGTTGCCATCAATGACAAAGGGCGAGATTGTTGCAAGTATGAGTAGATTGGTGTTGTTATTGATGTCAACAAGCTTATGTTGTCATTGGTGTCAACTATTTGAGAAGGAAGAAGATCATTATTGAGGGATATTGTTGCAAGAGTATGCTGATATTATCTATGCTTTGATTAGTTACATTATGTTGTCATTAGTAAGTTACTGGAGTCAACCTATAGTGTTGCTTTGATAAGATTTTTGCTATGGTTGAGGAAGTGATGAAGGTGATGAGGATGTGTCTTTGATGCTTGGTTTTCAAGTGATTTTGAGAAAATTTGATAAAAAGAGGAAATCGTGTGTTGTAGTGTTGTTCTGGGTTGCATAGTAGTGTTTTGGTGTTTCTTTGCATTTCTTTTAGGTTGAAGATCTACCTGTACATTTCAAATATGTTGATTAGAGGTGTTCAAAGGTGTTGTATTTAGAATTTGGTGCTAGATTGTTGTACAAAAGAAGTTGTGTTCACCAGTGTGTGAACAGTGTATTGTAGAGGCGTCTGTGAGAAATTTATTTGCTCTGTGTTTCTCTACAGTTAGGTTTTAGGTCTTGCAAATATAAAGGTGTGTTAATGGTGTTGGCATATTTCTTTAGTTGAAGTGGTTTGAAGTTTGGTGCTTCAAAAGTTAGTTTCTTAAGTTGTAGTGTATGGCAGAGTTGTCTGAGTGTACTGTGTGTGTACATTCTTTAAGTGGAAGTTGTTGTGAAGGAGTTTGTTGGATTTTAGGGTGTTTATGGAATATTGTAGGTTATTTTTAGGTTACATTTGTTGTCTATGAGTTGTTGTTGGATCAAAGGAAGTACGTACTTAAAAGTTTAATGATTTTTACATGGGTAATGGCTAAACTGGTGTTCACTAATTACAGTGAATATTCATTGTTTATAGAAGCAAGTGGTTGCATGGTGTTATAGTTTTGAGTCCCAAATAAGGAGTAGTGTGGTCTGATTTCACTTCTATCTACCACATAAGTGTTTTGGTGCCAACCTAATTTGAACTTGCATGATTGATGTGCATAGCCAACCTTGGAGAATGTTTTCAAGGTTGAGGATGGTATAAATAAGAGTAGAGTTGTTGAGGAATGTAGAGATAGACAAGTAAGATGTGAAGTGTAGAGTATTAGAGTGTGAATTTGAGAAGTGCAGTGTGATCTTTCATGTGTTAAACTGCTGGATGCAGTGAGTAGAAGGTGTCTACAATTCTTTAGTCAATCTGTGAAGGTGTTGGTGATATTGTGGTGGATTTCTCTATTGCATTGAGATGGATTTCTCTGTGTAACATTCTTCTCTATCTTCTTTTCAATTCTAATAGTGGTCCTTCAACAATGATCCTTTCTTTCTTTGGGCAGTTAGCCCTATTGTATTCGATGTTGAAATTACTTTATATTATGAGCTAATCCTCATTGTGGTTTTTCCCATCTTGGGTTTTCCACATAAATCTAGTGTTCTCTTGTGCATAGTGTTGATTTTTTTTAGTTTATGTTATTTTATTTCATGCTAAATCATTATAACAGATTAAGGGTTAATTATCTTAATGTGGATTGAATGTGTATGGGGGTTTTGAAGTTTTAAGGTACAACTGATTCACCCCCTCCTCTTAGTTGTATTGTGCATTAAAAAAGACCTTAAATTCTAAATAATATCTATCATTGGAAGGTATTGAATGATGACCATGTCTTGTTTATTTTTTAAAATTTTCTTGATAAATACGAAATTTAATTTATTAAATTTCAACATTTAGTAACTTTGTGGAAGCAACTGTAGCCTATCATGGTTTGGAACTTGCTCAGTCTAAAGGCTTCAAGAAGGTTTGGTTGGAAGGAGACTCTTTGAATATTGTTAATTTCCTTAACAAAGATCAACCCCCAAGTTGGTCCATTGAGAACATCATTAGAGAAGTTATTTCCATTATAAAATCCTTTGAGATGTATTATATCTCACATATCTTTCATGAAGGAAATAGGCTTGTTGATTATTTTGCTAATTTAGGGGTTTTTTCTAGACCTAGTGAATGGGATTCGAATGATCCCCTACCCCTTGAAGCTAAAAGTATTTTTAATCATGAAATTTAGTCATTACAAGTTTGTGCTAACTTCATGCTCTAGGTGGTGTCATAAGGTGAAATATAATCACATGATTAATGCTGAAAATATCCCCATTGAGTTTAGCTCGACTCCCATTAATAATTATGGTATTTATGGGAAGGACACACATTTAGAGATTATTATGTTTAATTGTCTTTTTGAAGGCAGTTCTACATAGACTTTGGGTTCACTAAGAAGGCTTTTTTCTTATTTTTTGGTGTGCTTTGGTTTTCAACTTTTCCTGGTTTTTTCATTACATCATTTTTCTCTAGTTTTTGGCTTCCATAGGGGGAGATAGAAGCAAGATTGAGCCAGTGTCTTGTGAATTTACTAAGAGTAATGAGAAGGTTTGGAGAATCTTGACGAAGGTGGTGTTACCTTGTACATGGAGAAGGTGCATGGATTTGAATCACATATTTCTAATTAGATTTTGTGTTTGGTTGGAAGGAAAAATTTCTTAGAGTTTATGGGATGGAATTTGACATCAACAGGGAGCTTATTGGAAGGATAATGAGCCTTCCTAGTGATGGCATAAATTTTTTTAGAGACAGGAATACCTCAAATGCCACCATGAAACTCTTTTTCAAAGATAATGAGAAGGACAAACCGCTCAAAGTGGCTTGTGGTGGGTAGGACATGAAGTTGATCAAGTCTATTTGGGAAAACATGGTTGTTTCCTTGATGAGGCACTTCTCTCAAGATGGTATATTTTCCACTCTATTGGTTATCATTTCATCCTCTTGAATCACTTTAGACATAAAAAGTTAATCTCTTTTTCTTACTATTTGTTGGTTTCTCTGGAGAATGGAATTAAAGAACATAGAAAGAGCCCTAGGAACCCTATCCTATATGAGGGTTTGATTTTATTGATAATGGAATATGCTAAGTCCTTCTATGTTCTTGAAGAGCCTAAGAAATTGTCTAAAACCCATCTTGTTAAGAAAGCTGAGAAATTGTCAGGGTATGATATTGGTGTGGATTCAAATGGCGAGGAGTGGGAAAAGGAGGGATTTTTGGATGAGTCGATGGAAGTGTTCTCTAAACCCCTTTTGAATTTGACCTTAATCCTTAGAAAAAGTCAAAGAAGAAACCCAAATCTTCCTGGTCTGGGGGTTCCTAGACTGGTAATGAGGATGGTGATCCCTCCCCTACCTTATAGGAAGGTTTTGAGATTTTCCAAAGACCGAAGTGATGGTTTTGTTCTAGAGTCCCCACCTGTTAAAAGGATGTGTCCTCCACTTGTTAGTACTGAGGGTAAAAAGGTTAAAGAGGAAACATGTTCTATTGCTAAGGATATTGTTATGGAGACTCCTTATGGTCACAAAAGGAAAAACCTCAATAAGGGACATGTTTATTGAGAAGCTAAGAAGAAAATGAAATTTGGTAATGTAGGGGAGGCTTGTGAAGGGAATGTGGAAGGAAGGTCTTTGGATGAGGATGTTGGTCAGATCAATAAGGGATAGGCTACTTTGGAGGTTAAGAAGAAAAGGAATTTTGGGAATGAGGAGGAGGCTAGTGAGGGGAATGAAGAGGGGAGGTCTATGGATGAGGATGATGCTCAGTTCAATCCTACTTCGCTGTTGTTAAGGAGGGCCCTAGACCCAAAATTAAAATTCTTGGTGAGGTTTATGAAAAAGAAAAAGGTAAGGCTATAATATGCTTGATGAAACTCAGTAGGGGATCCTGAATGATCCCTTTGTTGACCTGTCAGATGATATCAATAATTTCAACTACAACAGAGAAGAACTTGATAATGTTCTTGGTATGGATAAGGATGAAACTATCATTTTTTTTAGACTGTTTAAATGGTTTTTCATTGAAGTTAATTAGACCAATGTAAAAGTTCACTCCATGATCAATAAATCTGATGATAAAAACATAAAAAAAGAGGAGGATACTAGAGATTATGATCAATGTAATAGAATGATGAGAATTTTCAAGGATGTGGCAAATGATGTCTTGATTATGAAGGACTTTGAATCTAGAATCTCTATTTTTAAGACTTGTAAAGTGTATGAGAATCTTGAGAAAGTGGTCAAAGTTAGTCAGATTACACTTCACAATAATGTTCAAGGTATTAACTTTCTTAATGAAAAAGTGAGGAACTGGAAAGGGGAGTTGTCTGGTTAGCTAAAGGAGGTTGTTGGTGCTGAAGTGGATTTGACTAAGGGAAATCAGGGTGCTACTATAGGTATAGGTCTGAGTATCCATACTCAGAGTAAGACCAAGAAACCTTTGGATATTCCAACTAAAGAGTTGGCCGAGGTGGTGGATATGCATGAGCACATTATCTCCCAAGATTTGGAAGTTGCAAAGATCCTGATGAATTTATAGTAGGCTACTTTTTTGTGTGGTTTTCTCTACTAATATTTTGCTGATGGTTGGTTGCTTGTGTTGTCTTGCTTATTCTATAGCAACATTATTTTTGTAAAGAGTTTTGGGTCCATTCAAAACCTTCTTTACCTCTAATAAAAAACTTTTAGCATTTAGTAGAGTGTGGATGGAAAAGAAACTCTAGTTTTGAATAAAATAATCCAACAAAAAACTAATACCATTTCCAAAGTCTTAGTAACTCTAGAAATAATATTTGATAGAGTAGATAGAAACTGAGTTAAGCCTACTATTATGAAAGGAAATGATTTAGAAAATATTAACATAGGCACATAATCATCCCATAAATGTGCCTATATTGGGAAAAGGATGGATCCCAAAATTAGAACACTACTAATTATATTACTAAGAAAATACAATAGTTATTTTCATGGTTTTATGATGTTTTGAAAGCATATAAAGAAGATTTATTTCAGAATGAAATACCCATCAAATATGATTTCAAGTCATTTAAGTAGAGGCAAAGAACCATAAATCCTACACTGGTTTCTAAAATATAGAAAGAGTTATCTAAGCTTAAAGGAGGAATAATTAATCCCATTAGTAATTCTACTTGGGTGTCAAATTTAGTTCCTACTAGGAATAAAAATGGAGACATCAAGTTGTGTGTAGATTTTAGGAACTTAAATATTTCTTCTCTAAAGGATAATTATTCATTTCCAAACAAGGAGGCCTTGTTGCAAAGAGTAACTAGATGTGAGTCATTATCCATGATCCATGGCCTTTTATGGGTATAATCAATTCAAAGTCAGGGAGCCAAAACAATACAAGATAAATTTTAGGACTCCTTGGGCTACATATGTGTATGTTAGAATACCATTTAGATTGATGAATTTAGGAGCAACATTTCAAAGAGAAATGGATGTGGCCTTTGTGGATTTAATAAATGATATCTTGGTTGTGTATCAAGATGATCTAACAATTTTTTTCAAATAAAAAAATTGAGTATTGTGGTTATTTAGAAAATATTTTCAAGAAATGTCTAGAGTATGGTATATCCTTGAATCCCAAGAGATACATGTTTGGTGCTACAAAATGGAAATTACTTGGGCATAGAGTATCAAAGGATGGGATTAGAATTGATCTGGAAAGAGTTGTTGCAATTGATAAAATTTCTCTACCTAAAATAGTTAAAGGTTGTTGAATGCACAAGACAAATGAGAGGGGGAGGGGGTGAACTAGTTGTACATTAAAACATCAAAACCCTTATTAATATTCAGATTTACATTAGTCCATAAACCCTTAACAACCATTAAACCCTTATCATGCATTAGCAAAATGTAAACATGAGAAATAGTAATGCAAACACATCCAAACACATGAGAACACCAAATTTATGTGGAAAACCCAAGAAGGGAGAAGCAACAATGAGGATTAGATCACAATATAAAGTAATTGCAACACTGAATACAATAGGCTCACTGCTGGAGGGCTCATTTCCCAAAAGAAAAGAAGGGCTCACTACCAATGGATCACTATGAGATTAGAAAGAATACTTCCCCCATTAAAAATCACAAAAGCTATATTTCTTAGTAGGGTCATACCGGGAAGTTGAAAGTTTATTCTTGATTGTGGAAATCTACTGAAAGGGGGTGTTAACTGGGCTCTTAGAGTTGAATTTATAGCAATTTTGGTTCTTCTTATAATATATCTATACAATCTAATCCCACTTATTCTTGAGGTATTAGGAGGTAATTGAACAAATTGAAAGCTTTTACTTTTGGAAGAAGCTCTTATCTCCACTATTGGCATGAAACTTTAGGATTTATTTGAAACTAGGGCTTGTAGAGCTGCCAAGTGCTTATATAATTCCTCTTCAAGGCTATAATACACTAATAACAATGCCACCTTCTCAGAAAAAAATTCTTAACTCAAAGTTGAGTGGACCCACTGGGAATGCCAAAAATTATTGTCAATATGAACATGTGTCCTTATTAAATAAAAAATTCAATAGTTTAGTGAAAACATGGGAATGACTTGAAGGTGTGGGACCTTACTAATTTAAGCCAAACCTCCAAATAAATGGTTAATTCCCTTTCTGAATTAGGTATAGAGTATTGATCCAACTCAACATTGATAACAACTAGAACCTAATCCTACTTAATAAATCTCACAAGGAGAAAAGGGAGAAGATGGAATAAAAAAATGGAAAATTTGATACACCAAGATTTAGAATGGTTTCTTGATATCCTAATAGCACAAAATATTAACTTAAATACCAAAAATACTCACACATTTCTTTGTTATATCAATTCCTATAGGTGTATATCAAGGTTGTGGTATGAAAAACACCAAGAGGGAAGACTAAATCCACAATTAGAACTATAAATTAAGTTAAAAAAGGAACAATCATAAGAAATGATAAGAAATAATTCATGCATAGAGGTGAGAAGGTCTTACATAGAGTGAACAAAATGAAAAGAGGTGAAATGGTAAATTTTCATTAATACAAAGGTATGATCTTGTTTATAGTTGTAAAGAATTTAAAATACATGTAACTTTTCCAAAGAAAATAGGGAACAACCCCTTACAATGAATACCATCATGCTTCTTATTATTTACAATGACATAAGATAGAGAGGATGTGATAAGGAGAGAACCATAGCCACAAGTTTTCTATAATCTTACACGTGTACACAAAAAATATTGAGTTGAAGGCATAGAAAATATTATACTCCCTTAGCCATACTCTTACATTGATGATCTGATGATGAAGTGTAGAAAACCCTTGTGAAATATACTAAAAATTATGTTCTGAGAATGGCCACTTGACAAAAAGTGGTTTCACAACAATGAAAGAAGCATGAGCATTAATCTCCCCCAAAAATCATGCCAAAATGCATTAAAGTATTTCAAAGAGTATCTATGGCACGAGATATGGGTATTTGTAGGGATTAATGGCCTTGCAAAGTGAGTTGGTAAAGAGGATGACCCCTTGGCATCATCCTTTGTCTTCTTCCATAATTTTCAAACATTTCAGCTTCTCCCTTTGCTTTGACTTTTCATTCTTAGATCCTCCTATTGTTCCTTCACACTCATGCCCCTTTTTATTGTACAAAATGGGTACCCCCTATTTTAATTTAGTGTGTCATCATTTTCCTTCATCTTTCTTTCTCTCTTTTCCTTTTCTTTCCCTTCTTTTCCTTTCCTCCTTCTCTTTCCTTGTTTCTCTTTCTTTTCAGTGCCTTGTGAGGGTTCATGGATTAGGATTCTCAGTGTTTGACTACCCACAATGTCGAGCTTGATCCTTGACCCTTGTTTCAGTCTTTTGCAATTGTTTCACCTATCATCCTTTTTAGACTTCATGGTTCAGGTTTTCATCATTTCACATGCTTGATCCATGGGGCCTGATGGCAATGACGTATGTTGCAAGGTGTGCGCCCTTGGTCTCCTTGTGCTATGTAGCGCAACGCTCAAGTTCATGACATGGATTAACCACCTCTCATGGATTCATTAACTCTAGCGGTTGTATTAGGAATTAACAGGTTAATATTTTAGTGCAACGACAACCATTTGTGCAACAATTGGTATCAAAGACTAGGTCATGAGTTCAAACCCCTCACTTGTGTTGGGGGGAATTATTGCAAGGTGTGCACCCTTGATCTCCTCGTGTTGTGTAGTGCAATGCTTAGGTTTGTGACATGGATTAATCACCTCCTATGGATTAATTAACTCTAGTAGTTGTATTGGGAATTAACAGGTTGATCTTTTGGTCCAACAACAACCATTTGTGCAAAAATGTCTTATCACCTCGAGCCAGGTGCACATTGCTTCACTCCTTCAAATTAAATGTTCTAACATGGAGTTTTAAATTCACCATTGAAAGAATTTAATTCCATTAATGAAGGCATTGGCTGGGGGTATTATCAAGACTATGATTTTCATTTTATAATTACCCCTTTTCTTTCATGATATTGAGCTCTGTAGTTGAGTTTTAAGTGCCCTCTCTACTGGTCAAGTCTACCATTTTCACTATTATACAAGGTCGTTTGTGCTCTTTTGATTGAGTGATTGTTTTGTCATTGCTCATTGCTCGTGGTCTTAGTGTTTCCTTATCGTTGGTTCATGTTTGTGTGTGGGATTGTTTGTGGGTTTAGTATTTTTGTTCTTGTTCGTCTGGTTCAGGCCTTGCTCACATTCATGCTTATGGCTGTGTGGTGTTTGTGGTACCGATTTTTGTTCTTCCCACCTCCTTCACACATAATCCCAAGTTAGATTTAAGGTTTTCACAAAGATTATATTTTAAAATTTAAATCCTTGTAGTTGTTTGTGATTTGGGTTTTTATTTTTCTTACATTTTTATTAGTTTGATCTTGGGCGTTCTTGTGTTTTTTGTCATTTTTGTTCATTTCATTTTTTCCTTTTTTGTTTTCCCACCCTATTAGATTGACCTTCCCTCTAGTGCATTGATCGAGGATTTTTATGATGTCATCAATCAGGCATTGGGTCTCGAGCTTACCAAGGTTTTCCTATTTTCGGCCTTAGCATCTTTATTAAACTTGAAATCAATCAGGCATCAGGTGTTAGACATATCACTTACCTATTAAGCCAAGGATTCAACATGCAATATGTTAAAATTTTGACCCCCGAACCCCAACCTTTTCCCTAAGATGCAAGGTCTCAGTTATGTGCAAAAATGACAAAAGAATAGGCTAATGAACAAACCCTCGAACTAAAAAGTTCAAATCTTGAGACTTAGGAAAAATATTTGAAACCCTTTTTTGGGTGTCATCCATTAGGAATACATCTTACATCCTTTCTTATAGAGGCATAAGGATGGAGATGTCCTTGATCCTCAATTTCCAATAACAGATGAAGCACTTAGCAAAATCCATTTTCAAGAACTCCTTTCGGTTATCAGGCATTAGGCCTACTCTTTATAGACTTCCTTATTGAGGTAGGAACTATCATGCAAGCTTGACCTTTGACATCCAAAACCATAGGAAAAATTGTTCGCATTTAGCCCAATGATTAACTTTGACAATATTCCTTTAATAAATCCATTTGAAAAGTCCAACCAAAGATAAAAGAAATCTAATCGAGTTTTGGGTTGCGGGAATTTTGTTTCTCCGATGCCAAATCCATAAGGAAAATAGTAAGAAGCATCGCCAATGCTCAAATCCCAACAAGCTTGTAAGATTTTAGGTATCACTAATCGGGAATACCTCCTAAGCCTAATGGAAACTACAAATAAGAGGTGGATAAAGGACTTGAACCTCGAACCCTAAATTGAAATTTAGATGTCGATAGTTAGAAATATTACTTAAAACTAATGGTAGTGTTAAAGACAAGAGATAAGGAGTGCACCCGAACTCTTATTTCCAAAAGGCCGAAGGCATATTTTGAACTAAGGATGTTTGAATCATTTTTGTACATAAGGTATGGAGGATCTCTGATCCCTGATACCCAAAGATAAGGAACCATGATTTAAGTTTATCAAAGACAATTACATTGTATGACAAAGGTTATGAGGGATATTTGATCCCCGGTGCCTGAAGGATAAAAAAGAATGAAAATTAAACTTTAATCCTTTTGATATGAAGGGGTATGTCCGAGGGTCGATCCTTGAAATATTGTACAAAATTTAATTCACTTTGGAAAAAAATATGCTTTTACAATGAGAGATATATATGGGCTAATGAAACTTGTATTGCAAGGCTTCTTTCTTCTAATATATGAAAATAGTAACCAGGTGTGTGAACATGCAGGAGATATGCCACTAAAAGATTCAAAAGATGTGAAGCATCAGTATAAAGACTATCATCCATCTTCAAATATGTTTTCCCCATACACCAATATTGGTGATACTAACTTAGGACATGTAGATATGAACAAATTCAAACATAGGATTAGCAATGATGAAACTAGAACATGCATGGATAGAGCTTCAAAAAATTCAGGATTGGTGGAAGATTTTGCTTTAGCCATAACTGTTTAATACCCAAAGCTAGTTTTAATTTGTGCAAACTACTACAATCATAATACCAAAAAGGTGATGGGATCATCAAGAGAAGTTGTTCTTGATGTAACTATAGACATGATTGCGAAAATATTCAAGATTATTTCCCAACCTCAATATGAAGCAGTGGATATGAAGAAGGCCATCAAACACTTTGATGAGCATGAGGCAAAGGAAATCAAATACATTAACATAACATGTTGGTCCAACCAAGGAAGGTAGTTATCAAAATGGCCAGGATCCAACATAGAGCTGATTTCAAGGAGGAAATCAAGGATCTGATTGTCTCATTAAGTAGAGTGTTTGGCTACCAGCATTCTTGGGAATTCTACCCATGGATGGTGAAGTTCATCAAAATTATCAATGATGCCACCAAGAAGAAGATTGATTGGGCCACTATCATAAGTGACACCATTCATGATCAATTGAGCATCGTGCTTACAAATTCCAAGTTTTACATGACTTCTTACTTGGTGTATTTGATGGCTTCTCAAGCCTCTTTCCCAAGACTTGATAGAATGGGCTTGAGCTTGGAGAGGTTACAATTTATGAACACTATCCTCAATTGAAGCTAGAGGATAGCTATGATAATTTCTATGTTTTTAATGATAACTTCATTTATTATGTGATCAAAGGACTTGAGGGAGATTTCTCTAGAAGAATCTCCAATGATGTAATGGAATTATTGAAGGGTATTGGAAACTAGTACATCTAGTTTAAAAGATTCTCTTATATCAGAGTGGTAGGCTTTCAAAAGATTCCTTATAATCTCCCTAGTTCTCCTTAAGATAAAATGATTTTGTTAGAGGTATGCATGCAAGTGACTAAGGTTCACCAGCTTGTTGCTGGGAAACATACATTTGGTTACAACTTCCCCATTCAAGTAGGTGTGTACTCCTGTGCAAATATGCAAAATGCTAAAGGTGCAGATATGGAAATGTCTAAACACAATTTGGTGCTATATAATGATGCTAGGAACATATTTGATCCCATTGGAAAGATTGGAAAGGTAATAGGCTCCTTCTTTGTTCATGAGCCTAAGCTTGAAGATCATTGGGCTAATTGCGAAGAAGAGTTTGAAGTCAGAATTAAAGACTATTGTCAACTGATAGTATACCCAATCAAGAATGACACATAAACCAATGTGTCTAAAGAGACAAAAGAAGTCGGTAAAGCCCCAAACCCCTCATACAACAATCAACAAGTGTATAATCAACCCATTTTCAATAAAGATTGTTGGATTAATGAAAATGATGATATAAAGACATGGGAACAAGATGTTATAGCTCATTCTCTCTGATGGTTGAGAGAACCTTTCTCAATGATGAAATTTCTCTGATGGTTGAGAGAACCTTTCTCAATGATGAAATTTTTAACACTTGCAAAGGAGGCTGAGAAGAAGAAGAAAGGAGAGATCATTTGGTGCTGCTATTGGGGAAGGACCATCCACTACTACTATTGCCCCAACTAAAGAAAAGACTAGGGGTGAACCTTCCAAGGAAGCAGGAAATAAGATAAAATAAAAATATCCCATTGATGTTACCTAAGGTGAGGCTGAGGAAGAAGAGAAAGAGACTCTGGTTCAAAAGAAGAGAACCAAAGAGGCCATCAGAGAAAGGGATGCCCAGAGGTAGGCTAAGAAAACACATTCTTCCACTCCCCCTCCTGAATCACCATTTCCCTCACCTCCTCCATCACCACACCATCTTCCACCTTATCCACATGAAAAACCTTCATCTCCTCCTCCTGAGACACCTCCATCTGCTCCTCTTCTCCCTGAAGGTGAACCACCAATAATAGAGGAAGAAATTCTCAAGAATATTGAAGAAGTGATGCAAGAGGAGAGAGAATTAGAAATTGAGCCTCCAAGGGAAGAATAAGCACAAAGGGAACCCCTAGAAGAAGAGGAGGTTCATGCTAAGGAAGTCCAAACTAAGGAGGTTCATGTTGAGGAAGTTCTTGTAGAAGAAATCCATGTAGGAGGAATATGCATTGAAGAAAATGTGTATAAATAACATATGCAACAAGAAGTTGATCAAACAAAAGAGGTTCATGAGGAATGCCAACCTCATGTGGAAGGAGAGATTCATTAATAAAGAGTTTGGGGAGAAGAGGAGATTGCACAAGAATTTGGAAAACGGTAATCTAAGCAAGAAGATGATGTTGAAGGATCTCATAATACAGAGGTCTTCACTTCCCCTAGTAGAGAAACATATGCTACTGTGCTAGTATGGTTAAATCACACAATCTAAAGAAGGCAACATACATACATGGAAAGCACAAAACAATGTATAAGTATATCATCAAAGGATTTCCAATCTCCAATTTAGAGAAGGAAGAGAGCCTAGAGAATATCAACCATCATAGTGGATGAAAAAGTGAATAGAATAGAAGAGATGGGTGTGCCACTGGTTGATAAGTTTAAATATGAAATAAGACCTGAGGACTACTAAATCTGTCAAGTGGAACTTGGAGTCCAAACTAGAGAAGGAGAGAAAAAGTCTCTCCAAATGTTTGTATTTGCAACTTTTAAAAGGATGCAAAAGGAAAAAAAACACAAAAGAAGAACTAAAGGAAGAGGTGGATCAATTAACAACTTGTATTAATAAATTGATTGGGCTAGTTGATGCTACATACCTCAAGTCTACATTGCAGGCTACTTTGAAAGGTGAGGTTAGAAAATTTTACCTATATGGTTAGATACCTACAAAACACCAATGGAAAGAATATTTTTTGACTTTAGTAGAAAAATTACTCAAGGATTTAATAGTCTTATTTCTTAATTAGTGATGAAGAAAATGCAGCTCAACAAATTGCATCAAGTATTGATGAAGAATTATTGGTTTGGGAAGATTACATCACAATTCTACATCAAATAAATGAAACATTATTGGAGGAACTCCTAAAATCTATAGTGATTGAAGAAAAAGAAGATATGAATAAGCTTCTAGAATGGGTTAGATCAGTGGGGTTTTGTGTAAATATTTGGAATAAGTGGAAAACCAAGTTGAACAAAGATAGAAGCTAGGCTAAGAAAGCAATGAACAACATTCACTAGGAAATAAAAGACTTAAATTGTACATTTTGGGATACGCCTATGATGGTAAGAGACCACAACAAAATGGTTGAGGAATTGCAAGGTCAAATTCATTGACATGTAACAGAGGAAGCCATTGATAAAATGATTAATAAGAAGGTAAGACTTCAGTCTCTATAGGAAGAATTGGATGCCTTAAAAAATGTACAACAACAAATGGAAAAATCAACATTTGATCATAAGGTAAAAATATAGTATCATAAAGGCCCAACAATGGAAATAATGAATGAAGTGGTGTCAACATTCATTGACAACC
The DNA here is from genome assembly GCA_007258455.2 of Sequoia sempervirens. Taxonomy (NCBI): domain Eukaryota; kingdom Viridiplantae; phylum Streptophyta; class Pinopsida; order Cupressales; family Cupressaceae; genus Sequoia; species Sequoia sempervirens. The sequence continues at coordinate 37,392 of VDFB02378497.1, read as the reverse complement.
TCCCGAAATAGTTGAGGATAAAAGATGTTGTCCCTTTTTTATGTTTTAATAAACAATTGTGACAAAAACCCACACCTAGATGCAAAAATAAAGAATGGCATTGGATTTTTGATAGTTGGTAGTTATTCTTTTGTTAGATTTGGTTTCCTTTAGTTAGCTTTTGCATTTCCCAAATTTTAGCATAGTTAACTGAGACTCAAACATGGGTGCCCAGTTTTGCTTTTGTTTGATTTTTAGGTTGGTTTTAGTTAGAACTGAAGCACTGGAGTTAGGTCCAGTTATATTTTTTTATCAGATCCACAAGTTTAGGAACATGTATCCCTATACAATTTTGATTTTGGATCATTTCAAAGGATCTGATTTTGATGTAATTTTTGTAAGAAAACTTATACATTCTCATCATGGGTTTTTCCTACTAACTATGTGGAAATTTGAATTATTGATTAATCAAAGGGTTACACTTGTTTTGCATGCATCCAAATTTTGCATCATTATGATGATATGAATGTTTAACTTCAATCAAAATTGTCAAATTAATGAAATATTATTGGTAATTGTGATATTGCTATCGAGATTCAACTATGTAGTTTTACGAGTCAAACTCATTGACCCAGCTTTCATGAGTAGTGGTTCACAAGAACCCATCTATCATGATAATGAATGGTCCACTTAGTACAAATTGCATCAAGGTGATGCTCATAGAGGTGAAGCACTGGGCCTTCTTGAGAGGTCACCCTTCCCAATACTACTCCAACTCAAGCATGGTTAACCATGAATTTTTACTAAAGGTTAAGCCCACTTAACTTGAAACCCCATTTTCAAAACCTTCAACAAGTGTTGTGACTTATGAACCATTCAGTATAGAGCCCCTTTAGCTCATCAATTGATAAGTAGGAGGTATTTTCCACAGCGTGTCAAATTATGATATTGCTATCAGGATTCAATCATGTAGTTTTATGAGTCAAACTCATTGAACTATGTTTCATGAGTGGTGGTTAACAAGAACCCATTTGTCACGACAATGAATGGTACACTTAGAACTTATTGCATCCAGGTGATGCTCACAGAGGTGAAGCACTGGTCCTTCTTGGGAGGTCATTCATCCTAGTACTACTCTAGCTCAAGCAAGCTTAGCCATAGAGTTTTCCCAAGGTTAAGCCCACTTAGCTTGCAACCCCATTTGTAAAACCTTTAACAAGTGTTGTGCCTCATGAACCATTCATTATAGAGCCCCTTTAGCTCATAAATTGATAAGTAGGAGGTATTTTCCATAGTGTGTCAAATTGTGATATTGCTATCAAGATTCAACCATGTAGTTTTACAAGTCAAACTCATTGACCCATGTTTCATTAGTGGTTCATAAGAACCCATCTCTCATGATAATAAATGGTCCACTTAGCACTCATTGATAATTTTCAAGAGAAGCAATAAACCTTTATTTCTTAACACGTTGTAAGTGATTAAAACCACCCTCAACATAAAATGACACTAGAAGGAGGGCCTAAAATTAGTAAAGTTGGAAAATATTGTATCATTTTCCCTAGAAAGATATCATAGAATTCTTATATCTTCTTCGAATATAGAATATCTAACAAAATTAACCCAACATAGGAAAAAAAGGAGTGACAAGGGTAAAAACAGAGGCAAAGCTTCCAATTCTACAACCTCCCCATTAAACCCAATTTTTCAATCCCTGCTTGTAAGTCTTGTCACACCCGAGAACATAACTATTGTTGTACCTCCACCATTACATATGACATATTTTACAGTAGATGAAAGTTTCCCTCTTAACATAATAGGAGCTCTACACAAGCTACCTAAAACCCCCAAAAAAATTTCCCCAAGTTTTTATATGGTGAAACTCAGACAACAAAAGACCACATAAAAACTTTTAAAGAAAACTAAAATAGAGTGCAAATTTCCCATCAGGGTGTGGTCTGTAGATTGTTCCCATATTCATTAGGGGAATTCTCCTATAACTGGTATTTAAATTTACCCAAAGGATGAATTCATACATGGCAAGATCTAGAGGACAAGTTCCTTAACCAATTCAAATGGTATACATAGATCCTTCCATTATATACCACCAATTCATATCTTGTAGGAAAGAGGTCAACAAACCAATCAACATATATAACACAAGGTTCCATAAAACATACAAAAGGTTTGAAAATCCATACAATATACCTGAATTGACAGCAGTTCATGCATACCTTAGGTCCTTGGAGTCCTTCACCAACCTATTATTGAGAAGATTGCTTGAAGTTGATAGGGATATGTTGGAAATTTTTTATAATGAATATATCACTTTTTCCCAACAAATGGATTTGCAGGTAGGTAACATTTTTGGATTGCTACCATTTCTTGGTTCCCTAGGGATGATAAATCAGATCCCTACTATAAAAATTCCTTGAGTAACCACACGCCTCGGATGAACCCTATTCCAGGTACTGTAAATACATCACACAACTTTCTTCCCTACCCATCCATAATCCAATAGACCCATGGAACACTCACACTCACATATATGGGTTATGGACAAGAAATCAATGTCACTAATGGAATGTAACATTTTTGGAGACCTTTATTTGAACAACCAATAACACTTGTAGATCAAAGACAAAATGCTCAAATACCTTTTGAGTTCAAAGCAATGAAAAAGATGTCCCAAGTAACAAATGAACTAACTCGCCTGAGAGTTAACCCTCCTCACGTAGGAAATATCTACAATTAGGGTGATAGCCATAATAGTCAAGGCTTTCAAGGTAAAATTTTCAATTCACAACTACTAAATAGACCATGGAATATAAGGCCTAATAACGGGGGAGTACCAAGTCCTTTAGAAAGTTCCAATGTGGCCAATTCCACAGATGCCAACAATTGTAGATTTCATGAGTCTTTTGACCGTAGTGAGATTAACTACTCAGGAATATATAGAATATCCAATATCATGTAGGGAAATACCCAAACCCAAACAAATAATATGGATTCTATGGTGATAGACTCGTAATCTAAAGAAGCAAACTTGGGTCAACATTTTGAAGAAGAGGAATTCACTTTCCCTTTCGAGAATGAAAATGAACTAGAATATACTGAAGTTTTTTCTTTCCAAAAAATAGAAATACTCATAATCTAAGAAGTAGAAAAGAACCACTGACTGATGAGATTCCACCTAGATCAGGCCCAACTCCTATAGATCCTCATGCAGATAACAATCCCTCCACTCCTAAGGCACCATTCGGGGGCAGTTATAGATCCAATGGCTTTTAGACTTCAAAATTTTCCAACCCAAGTGAAGAAAAGTATAACACTATAGATGAATTGAAGAAAACCAAAGTTAAAATTTCTATTTTGATATGCTGCAACACTGTCCTACTTAGAAAGAGGAATTATTAAAATCATTGGAAAATTCTAAAAGTGCTTCTGTCAACCCTCCTTGAATTCATTAGATGCACTGGCTACAATTTTTAAAGGTAAGACTGAAATCCCTCCATTTCTATTAACATTATGCATGTTTGGGAAAAAATTACATAATTTTTTAGTAAACTCTGGAGCATCATGAAATATTATACCCTACTCCATCTGTCAAAAGCTAGGGGTAACACCTAAACTAGCCAATAGAGTTGTGGTCCAGTTGGAAAAAACTGAAGTCAAGGTCATAGGGGAATTAAAAAATTTCATGTACAATTAGCCTTTGATCCTAGAGTCTACGAATATATCGATATACACGTAGTAGATATTCCCAAAATGCATGGAATGTTGTTTAATAGAGAATGGACCAAAAAATTGAGAGGATGGTTCTTAAATGACTTCACACAACTTTAGCTACCATGGAAGGGACTACATAATTAGATTAAGATTGATGTTGAGCTGAAGTTAAAACATGTAATAACTGAATACAATTCTCCTAATGAAGTTGCATTCACAAAGTTGGACTTCTGTGTGTATAATATGAGTGATATCATGATGATATCTTTAACAATAGATGAACAAGTAGATGCAAACAATCCCATCAAAGGACTTCAAGATTTCAAAACTTATGACCATGTTTTTGAAGAATTCTTAGGAAAAATGTATGATAACATAACCAATCTTTGAAAGTATGCAAATAATTTTGTGATTTTTTTGTTAGGTTGGTGCCGAATCCATGACATAGACCATTTTGAATTTTCTTTCCCATCTTGCCAAGATGCACTGGAAAGAGTAAAAATGATACACTGCTTAAAGCTAGAATTTAGTGATTTGAAGGGCCATAGTATCAGATGAAGTTTTGAATCTCTAGATTATAACACCTTGGGAAATGAATAAAACATAGATGAAGAATCTCCTATACCCCCTTCAGAGGAATCTGCAAAAAAGGAATTTTTTTTTCTTAAGAGGAAAGCTTGGTTGAAGCAAAAGAAAAAGTAGTGAGAGATCCCAATAATTTTGATCAAAGTGACATTCCTGTGAAGGAAGAATGACCACAAGAATCAATCCCTAAAAATAAGACCATGTGGAAACTTAGATTTGATGGATCTAAGTGCAAGCAAGGAAATGGTGTTGGAATCAGGTTGATTAATCTACAGTGAAAGTCATTTCTAGGTGTTTTCAAATTACAATTTACCTGCACCAATAATGCAAAAAAATACAAAGCATGGATTAGAGGATTAATTGTTTTCTCACCAAAAGAAGGTAAAGCATTTTTTTGTGGAAAGAGACTCTCAACTAGTCATAAGACAAGTAAGGAGTCAGTCTTCTTGCCACGATAAAAGGTTGTATGCTTATAGAAATAGAGTATGGGATCTAATTGAAGGTTTTGAGGTATGTTGTAGATGCCCTTATTGCCTTGAATAATTCCTTGGAGCCTATGACTGGATCTCATATGAAATGATTCTTTATAGAGATGGTGCTCTTACCAGCTATTCTAGATAATATTACCAACTTCCAGGTGTTTGATTAAGATGACCAACACATCCTTGAGTTCATTACTAACTCAAGGATTTTTGCTTCCCACATCATTGATGAATATGATAGGGATCCATTTGAAGAAGTTGAAGATAGTATACTCAATTTGAAGACCGACACTATCCCTAAGGGGCTGGTTGCTTTGGATAGGATATTTGACCCTAATAATACATCAAAGCCTCAAAGGGCTGCTTCAGGTTTAAATGTAAGTGAGTGTGATCTCCATAACTTAGGAGATGAGCTAGATAAAAGAGAAGTATCCATTGGTTAGGTATGTACTATAGAGGAAAAATATGGTATAATCAATGCCTTAAAGGATTATAGAGAGGTGATCACTTGGAGTTACAAATAGTTGAAGACTTATGATACCTCTATTATATCATTCCTTTAAAAAAGGAAACCAAGCCTTTTAGACAAAGGTAGTGTCCAATCAACACTCTACTTTAGCCATTAATTGAGAAGGAAGTCCAAAAGATATTAAGTTCCATAACTATCTATCCAGTGTGAGATTCAACCTGGGTTGAAAATCTGGTGCTTGTATGGAAGAAGAATAGAGAGATCCGATTGTGTGTAGACTTCTAAAATTTGAACTGAGCATCTGAAAAAGGATAACTATCAGTTACCTTCATTAGATGGGGTCTTGCAAATAGTCATCTGATCTTAGATGATGTCATTCTTGGATGGATACTTGGGTTATAATCAAGTGATGGTTTAGGAAGAAGATAGGCTAAAGACTGCTTTCACCACTAAGTGGGGAACCTTCATATATTGAAGAATTCCATTCGGGCTCATCAATGTTGGAGCCACTTTCCAAAGATAAATGGATATAGATTTCAAGGGGATAATTGGAAAGTGCATAATAGTATACATGGGTGTTCTAATAGTGTTCTAAAAAAATAGAGCTGATCATGTGAGTGACTTGCATAAGATCTTCCAAAGATGCAAATAATCAAGTGTTTTACCAAATCCCAAGAAATACATTTTTTGAGTCATTAAAGGAAATATCTTAAGGAATATTATTTCTAAAAAGGCTATCTCCATAGACCCTGATAGGATTGAGTACATATTGAAGTTACCACTATCGAACATAAAAAAGATACTAAAATATTGTTGAACATCTGAAATATTGAGAGGAGGGGTGAATCAATATTCTAGATGTTCAACAATTGGTATTAGAGCTTGGTTCCTCAGAAGATGCCTAACAACTTGAGGAAGGATAATGAGAAATTTTTTCCTTTGAAAGCAGTCTCTGCCGAATATTCAAAAGAAATGGAAGATCTGAAGGATAGGTTGATGAAAGAAAATGAGTACATTAAAAAGCTGCAAAGTAAAAGTGTTGAAGCATGCGATCTATTGGTTGAAGGAGAAGAAATCATCTCTATCCTATTGCAACAATTGGATGAGAAGAAAATAATTGAATAATGTCAAGGAATTGAAATTCAAAGGAAGATGGATGAATGCATAAATTTAGAAGAAGCAAAAATCTTGAGATCTGATTTGGAAAAGGCAAGAAGTTTTGAAGAAAAATTTAAGATGAGCTTGGTGATGCTTGATGAATTGATTACATCTCAAAGATCATAAATGGATAAGAGTGGTTTAGGGTTTGAGGAAGGTTAGAGTTATAAAGTGAAGCAATCCACTGGTAAGAAGACTTAGTACAAAAATAGAAAAATCAAGGAGCTAAGAAGCAATTTTGAAAAAATTCCAGTCAAATGACATGATGCTAAAAGGAATTTATCCTTCAATAGTGTTTGTTATTCCAACAAGAAATTTGGTCATAAGGCAAAGGATTGCAAAAGTAAAATGAATGATTCTTTATCATTCTCCAGAAAATGTTCTAAGAGAAAGAAGAATGTATATAAAGTTAGTCTATTGGGTAAAAGGGAAAATGGAAAGAAAAATGTTGTTTGTTGTAAGTGAAACAATCCGAAAAACCCTGGTAGTTATAGTAGAAGACAAAAAAATATCTATCTAGCGAATAAGAAAGATTAAATCATTGATCCAAAATAAGCAAAAAAGGAAATGAAAAGGATTTGGAGAAAGGAATCATCAATCTTATCTGTGCCAACCTTCGGTGAAGATACTCCCATCAATTTTTAAATAAAGGCAGTGGCTAAGGGGGAGCAATCATTAGAAAATCTAATAAACCCCATCATCAGTACTTGTGTCATATCATGATAAAAGTATATTTAATTTTCTCAGTCACATTTGTGAAGGATGAAGTCTGTAGATTTTGAAAGAATGGAGGCATACACAATTCTCGAGGAAATCTACCTACAAGTTGAAGCATTTATTGCAAAATCATTCAGAATGGAAGGAATAAATTCAAACAATTTTAAAGGCTTATGTATTTTGGAGAAGTGTGCAAAGGAAGTTTAGAAGGAAATTCAGAGTCTCATGGTTTGAAGAAGATATCAGATGGATTCAAAGTGAGCTCCGGAAGTAGGATATCTATACATTTCTTGTTGGCATTTTCAGAGGTATTCCTGTTTGCACAATCTTTCACTTTCATTGCTATGGATAATTCAAAGGTTGTGAATTGTGTGGATAAGGTTAGGTTGAAGAGATATTTGAGGAATGTGTCACAAGAGTATGTTGGTGCATTCTCTTGTATCCCTCTGGAGTGTTTCCTACAAAAGATATCTATGCATTTTTTTATAGTAAGATAGAAGAGATGTCATCAGCTCAGTTGAGTATGCTTTGGGAAAGTGAATTGAAAGAGAGCCATGATGCCTATAGAGTATTAGTTGAGAAAAATTTGGATGTTTGGAGGAAAATTCCCTTGTTTGGATTTGAGAAGAAATATATTCGAATAGTGTTTAGCATAATTCATGATGAATATCTGTGGATAGATGAGGCACATTTGATTTCTAGAGAAGTTATTAGAGATGTAACTAGTTTGTGTTCCTCTAGACTAGTTCCCAAACTGAATTCTATGAATGAGAAAGAAATAATTGAGGTTACCGGTGCAAATTCTGAAGGGAAAGAGATTGATTGTTGATCCGGTAATAAGGTATGCTGCTACGGTCATTGGTCACAAAGTTTGTATCCCTAACAATGACCTTACAATTTTTACTGCTGCTGATATGGTTAAAAGAGGTATGGAATATGACTTGTGTGAATTACTTCGTATACATCTTTTGAAGAATTTAAAGGAGATCAAGAAGAGTAAGAAGAATACATTATGGTATGGAAATTTGGTTGTTTGTTTTCTCTTTTACTTTTTTAGAGAATTATTGGTAATAGGAAGGATAGAATGGTCAAATTCAGAGCCTATTTCCTATCAAATCAAGAACTTCATGATAAATATTGGTAGTTTGGATGCACAAGATATTTTCCTTGCTGCATTCTTTGGAACATTTCAGATGAGGATGAACAAAAGGTTTAGGATTCCAATAAGTGTTGTGGAAAGGTACTCCAGAAGCATAAATCTTCTTGTGTCTACATATTTTTGTCACATGGAAGCAGTTGAATAGAGGTTATTTTGGATATGTGAATTGGACTATGAAGTGTGAGAGGTTGAAGTTGATAATTATGCTAAAATTCTTTTGGAAAGCCCTAAGAATCTCAATGTAGAAGGTACCTTCGATAGCGTGACCTAAACAGGGAAGAAAAGGAAGAGTGTTGATAATCAAGAAGTTGCAAAAGGAAGTGAGCTTGGACATGAGAATGGAAGAATAAATATTGAAAGAGATTTGGAAGAATTATAGAAGGTTATTCCTGATGCTAATTTTCATTCATCTATTTCTATTGTGGAGAATCTTTGTGTCATGATTAATTCTTTGAAGGTCTACATCTTCAGACTTGAAGTGTCTGTTGGAATCAGGTTTGATGAAGGAAATTTGGAAGATATCAAAGGAAATTGTGTGAATGCACACAGTCGAGTGATGAAGGAATTGGAGAGTGTACAAGGTTGTGAAGAAGAGGTACAAGAACTACTTTTTTCCTAGATTGGCCTGGTAGGACACTGGATATGAGAAATGAGATAAGGATGAGTGAGTTTCGGTTGAGCACTCAGGAAAATACATACATGTTAGCAGAAGATAAAGATAATAAAATTTGGTCCTACATTGTGCAGATTCAAGACAAATTCTTTAATCTATAGGATCAAAGGACAAATGTTATCAAGAAGTTTGTGGCACTCAGAGACATGATTAAACTTAGGAATACTTCTGTTTCTAGTGCTCTTGGCTGTATTGGTGAATTATCAGAGATTGATCTTAGTCCCAATACTTTAAAAGATGGTGTAGAGTCCTTAACTAAGCTTGAGCTATTTTACAAGACTCTTGTAAGTGAAAAAGGTTCATGGGAAGAAGGTAAATCATTGTGAAAGGCTATCCTGGAGAGTCTTAGAGGTTCTTCTTCAGGTTAATTCAAGTTTGTGTTCATATCTTTTTGGTTACACTTTGATGCATATATACATATATACCGAGCCCCTTCCTTTGTCATTGATGTCAAGGGGGGAGAGATAAAGAGATGAGGATAGATAGAGAGACAGAGGAAACAAATTTTTGTGAAGAAAAGTTTTGATAGGGGGAGTATTCAGACTATTCAGTTGCAGTATACTGGAAAATATTTTTTTCATGCATGTTGCCATCAATGCCAAAGGAGGAGGTTGTCGGAAGCCTTGCAACATGAGCATGACTTGTATGAATGGTTGTTCCTATGTTGTCATTGATGTCAAGATGGTGATAACTATATGGGAAGTCTGCTTGGTTTATTGGAAGTTGTTCTCTACTGGTAGTACCCTTTTGTGGTGGATCAGTGTGTTGGTATTTGAGTCTGGAATTCACTGCAAGATCTGATATGACTCTAATCTCTTAACCATGTTTTCTTGAATCATTCAGGAAACTATATCCTGTATCTTGAGACATCTTTTGTTGTGAGTATAAATTTATCTCTAACAAAGTCTAAATATATATCCTATTATTGTTCTATGTGTGGCATACTATGTGGGAGACTTTGCATTCTACTAAGGTGAACATTTTTATGTTGCGGTTTTTTTGATAGTCTCTATGTTGGTAGTATGATGGAAAATTAATATGTTCTCATATCCATAAGGTGTTTTCTTTGAGGATTATTTTTTGGTTTGGAGAGTTGCATTCTAGTCTTGGCCGACTCAGTGTATGCAATATATTATGAAGACTAGTTATGTTTTATGGATGTTAGCAACTTGGTATAAAGCACTACATGGATAAAATATTTGAATCTTATATGGTGTCGACGAAGAAGGTTTTGATTATTTTTTGTGTTCATCTAATTAGGTTGACCTAATTGATGATCAAGATGTACTTGTATATATATAAGATGTTTTGAGGAATAAGATGATAGGGAGAAGAGGGAGAAGTGGGATTGAATGTGAAATGCGAAGAGGAGAAGGTTTGAGCCTAAATGCTTTATCAATTGTGGATCAGTGAAGTTTTGTTGAGTGACTGCTGTGTGAGGCAATACTTCTTATTCTGAGCTTCAATGGAACTGAACCCTGCACATTGAAGGTGTATCCTATCAGTTCAATCTTTTTTTAGTGAGCCACTATCATTGTATCTTGGTGGCTAGCCATCTTTTGTACTTAGGCAGTGAGCCTTTTAAGGACAGTGAGTTCTGGCAGTGAGCCCCATAATATTTTGTATCTAGATATAATATATTGTGAGTTAACCCTCACTGTGGTTTTTCCCATTTTGGGTTTTCCACATAAAAATCCTGGTGTTCACGTGTATGGTTGTATTGAATTGTTTCTATGTTCTCTCTTGCTGATTCAGTCAGAATTGTGATAATGTTTAAGTGGATTTAATTATGGTTTTATGGAATAATGATTCAACCCCCCTCTTAGTATTCTGGATGTTCAACAAATATTTCTTTGGAAAGATTAATTTTGTGCGTGAATTCATCAGTGCATTTGCAAATATTGTGTGTCCTTTAAATGATATGCTGAAGGACACAAAGATTGAATCCTTCTAGGAGATCAAAGGAGTCGTAACTAGCACACCTATGTTGGCTAGTCTGAACTACACCAAGCCCTTCAACATTTATACTTTCGCTTAAGAACATTCTTGTGCTGGAATTTTAACTCAGAAGGGAGATGAGGGTGCTGAAAGGCCAATTGCCTTTATGAGTGCACCATTTAAAAATGTGGAGGTAAGATATCCTAACTTGGATAAATATTCATTTTCTCTAGTGAAAGTTGTAAAGAAGTTTAGACACTACATCTTGAGGAGAAAAGTGATAGTAGTAGTTCCTGATGTTGCGGTCAAATCCATGCTAATACAAAATGTGCTTAGAGATTGACGAGGGAAGTGGGTGACAATTTTGTAAGATTTCACTATGGAGATTCAACCCATGACACTATTAAGGGGCCAAGGGATGTCAAAGACACTAGATGGGGTAGATCAGTAGTTGGTATGCTAGCAATTTACTCAACAATCACATTTGAAAATTGGTATAAGGATATTGTCCATTATTTGTTACAAAAAAAATTATTGGATAGTATGAATATAGCCTAGAGACGAGAATTAAGAATTAAAAGCAAAGCATATATGATAAAGGTCAAGGTCTTGTATAGAAGAAATTATGAAGGTGTCTACTTAAGGTGCTTGGATAAAGAGAATGTTGGTATAGTCTTAATAGAATTTCATGAAAAATTTGGCACTGGCCACGGTCCAGTTGAAGCAACTGCTCATTAGGTATTGAGGGTAGGATATTACTAACAAATTCTATTTAAAGACGCCTACCAACATGTGATAACTTACCATATATGTCAAACACCAACCAAAAAAGAGACAAATGCACCCATGCCATTGCAACCTAAACACGAGGTACACCCTTTTTTTAAATGAGGCTTGGATTTTATTGGAATGAGATATCCCCACTCATATGTAGGACATAGGTTCATTCTGGCAACTACTGACTATTGCATAAGGTGGTCTGAAGCAATCACTTGCAGAAAAAGCATGACTAATTTGGTAATCAAATTCCTACAGGACCATAAAATGACCAGGTTTGGAATGTTATTTTCTCTGGTATATGATAACAGTCCCTATTTTTCATTAGCTCAATTTGTGCAATGGGATTTTGAGCATAAGGTTATCTTAAAATATTCATCAAATTACTACCCTCAGGGTAATGGAGTCACAAAGTCGACTAATAATAACTTGGTAGGTGTCAACAAAACTAGAACCAATAATGCCTTAGGGACATCCCCTTATCAGTTAGTCTATGGTTTAGAACCCATATTTCCCATGAATCTTTGAATTCCAACATTTAAATTCATGGAGATTTATCTAGATATGGATGATTTTTTTTAGGTTGGGTTGCTTAACTTTCTAAATATGGATGAAAAGAGGAATGTTGCTCTCGAGCACATTTTGAAACATCAGGTTATTGTCAAGCGATGGTTTGAAAAAAGAGATAGAATAAAAGCTTTTAGGATCTTATATATTTTCCTACTATGGGACAAGTCCAAAGAAAAGAAAGGAAACCATTTGAAGTTTGACAAAATTTGGACATGCCCTTACCAAATATCTTAAATCTTAAGAGAAAACACTTTCAACATTAGTACTAGGACTGGAGAAATTACCCCATTTCTTGTCAATGGATAGTTCCTCAAACACTCTTTTGGATCTTGAGAATGAGGATTACTCCTCCATGTATATTATTATAATAGGTTTTTTTGTTTTGTTTTGTTTTGTTTTGTTGGTTGTCTCATGTATTGTCTCTCATTTTCTTCATGTTCTTTCTTGATCTACTCTTCATTTGTTTGTGGTTTTCGTGAATGTTTTAGGTCCAAATGTCAACCATGAATAGGATGACTGTGGTATTTTGTTTTCAAACCTTTTCCCTGTTTAAAATAAAGGTCTACTAATTTGTTATTAAGCTTAGAAGTCTTAAATGATCTGATGTATTGAAGTTAGTAAACCTCTAAATTTAGCTACTCAGAACTTACTATTTGCAAATTAAGTGAATCAAGATTTGGATTTAGGATGGGTAGAAATGACCTTTGAACTCAAGGAAATATAAAGATGTTATCCTTCTCAATGACCACTGTGATTCCCAACCCAATATTGAGTGACATCCTAGAGGAAAGATTACAAAAAAGAAAACAAAAGAAAAGAAACATAAAATAAAGAATAAACTATGAATGGGTGATTCAAATAACCTCTATTTAGACTGGACGCCCGACTTGCAGTAGAGCTATGTTTGAGGGAATTAGAGGTATCTTTTTTGGGGCTATGGACACTTGGCTGGTAGCAGAGCTATACCCAGGTCACACCAACTAGGTCTCAAAATGGAACAAAGAAAAGAATATACATATGAATAAAATAGTCAGGAGAAAGGAAAGATCATACAAATTGTCTTGGTTTACAGGTCATTCTATCATATCCTAACCATTTTTTGAGGAAATTAATCATATGCAATCACTATGAGACTCAGGTATTCTATTTTGATGGGTGACTTGGTTAAGTACTTAGATTATTGTGGACTTGTTTGCTCAATCTTGGGTTTGCAATCTATTTGGGTTAAGCCTATTTTGAAAATATTGGAAGATAGATATGCTTTTCAAGCATTTTATTCATTGGTTGCTATTTTTTGTGCCTTCACATTCATGCCCCTTTTTATCATTGATAAAATGGGGACCCCCTCTTTTTGTTTTGTGTGTCATCATTTTCCTCTGCCTTTCTTTCTCTCTTTTACTTTTATTTTCCTTCTTTTCCTTTCCTCCTTCCCTTTCCTTGTTTCTCTTTCTTTCTGGTGCCTTGTCGAGGTTTGTGGATCAGGCTTTTCAGTATTTAACTACCCACAATGTTGGGCCCGATCCTCGATCCCTATTTCAATCTTTCGTGGTTATTTTTCCCATTGTCCTTTTCAAACTTTGTGGTTTGCGCTTTCATCATTTGAAATGCTCGACCCATGGGGCTCGATGGTGGTGATGTCTTGTCACCTCAAGCTCCATGCATGTCACTTCACTACTTCAAATTAAATATTCTGACATAGAGTCTTGAATGCACCATTAAAATCATTAAATGCCATTAATTAAGGCATTGGCTGGGGGTATTATCAAGAATATGATTTTTATTTTTACAATTAACCCTTTGCTTTCATGATATCAAGCTTTATAACCAAGTTTTAAGCACCCTCTTTGTTGGTCGCGTTTGCCATTTTTGGTGTTGTGCAAGGTCATTTGTGCTATTTTTCTCAAGTGATTATGTTGTCATTGCTCATTGCTCATGGTCTCAATTTTTTGTTCCTGTTGGTTCTTGTTTGTGTGTGGTCTTGTTCATGGGTTTGGTGTTTTGTTCTTGTTCATCTGGTTCATGCCTTGCTCGTGTTCATGCTCGTGGCTGTGTGGTGTTCATGGTTTGGTTTTTCATTCTTCTTGCCTCCTTCACACACAATTCCAAGTTGGATTTAAGGTTTTTTCAAAGATTATCTTTTAAAATTTGAATCCATGTAGTTATTTGTGATTTGGGTTTTTATTTTGCTTTCTTTTTTGTTATTATGATCTTAGGCATTCTTATGTTATTTTCTTTTTTCATTCATTTCATTTTTTCTTTTTGTTTTCCCGCCCCCCAAAATCAACCTTCCCTCCAACACGTTGATTGAGGATGTTTATAAAATCATCAATCGAGTATCGGTCCTTGGGCTTACCAAGGTTTTCTTCTTTCTGTCCTTAGCGTTTTTATTAAATTTGAAACCTATCAAGCATTGAGGGTTAGACATATTGCTTACCCATTAAGCCAAGGATTCAACATGCAATATGTTAAAAATCTTACCCTTGATCCCTGAACCTTTCCCCAAGTCATGAGGTCTCATCTCTATGTAAAAATGACAAAAGAATACACCAATGATTGAACAAGAACCCTGAAGTTAAATAATTGTGACAACAAAAATATTTGAAACCCTTTTTCAGGTGTCAGCCATTAGGAATAAATATTACGTCCTTTCTTATAGAGGTAGAATGATGGAGATGTCCCTAATCCCTAATGTCCAATAACACATGAAACACTTAGTAAAATCCATTTTCAAGAACTCCTTTTGACCATTAGACGTTGTACCTACTCTTTATAGACTTCCTTATTGAGGTAGGAAGTATCATGCAAGCCTGACCTCCAACATCCGAAACCATAGGAAAAATTGTTCACATTTAGTCAAATGAATAACTTTGATAATATGCCTTTAAGAAATGCCTTCAAAAAGTCCAAAAAAAAGATAAAATAAAGCTAATCGGGCATTGGGTTGTGGGAATTTTGTTTATCCAATGCCAAAGCCTTAAGGCGAATAGTAAGAAGCATTGTGGATGCCCAAATTCCAAAAAGCTTGCAAGCTTTCAAGTATTGCTAATTGGGCATACCTCCTAAGCCTAATGAAAAATACAAATAAGAGGTAGACGATGGACCCAAACTTTGAGCCCCAAATTGAACTTTGAATGTTGATGGTTGTAAATATTGCTTATAACTAATGATAGTGTTAAAGATAAGAGATAAGGAGTACACCTAAACTTCTATTTTCGAAAGGCCAAAGGAATATTTTGAACTAAGGATGTTTGAATCTTTTTTGTACATAAGGTAAGGAGGATATTCAATCCCTGATACTCAAAGAACTAGAAATGTAATTTAAGTTTATCAAAGACACTTACATTGTATGAAAAAGGGTATGAGGGATCTCCAATCCCCAATGCCCGAAGGATCGAAAAGAATGAAAATTGAACTTTAATCCTTTGTATATAAAGTAAGGGGTAGGTTGGATAGCCAATCCTTGAAAAATTGTACAAAATTTAATCTACTTTGGAACAAGTTATGGTTTTACAATGATATATATATATATATATATATATATATATAGGCTAATGTAACTTGTACTGCAGGGCTTCTTTCTTCTAATATATAAAAATAGTAACACTTGGTGTGTGAACATGCAAGAGAAGTGCCACCAAAAGATTCAACAAAGATGAAGTAACAATATATAAGGCTATCATCCACCTTCAAAGATGTTTTCCCCCATGTGCACCAAGATTGGGGATACTGACTTAGGACATGTAGATATGGAAAAATTCAAACACAAGATCAACAATGATGAAACTAGAACATGCATGGCTAGAGATTTGAAAAATTCAAGATTGGTGGAAGTTGCTTCTTTTCTTATAACTGTTCGATCCCCAGAGCTAGTTTTAATTTATGAAAAATGCTACAATCATAAGACCAAAAAGGTCATGGGATCATCATGATAAGTTGTTCTTGATGCAATTGCGGACATGATTGAGAAAATCTTCAGGATTCCTACCCAACCTCAATATGAGGCAGTGGATATGAAGAATTCCATCAAACACTTTGATGAGCATGAGGCAGAGAATCTCAACTACATTAACAATGACATGTTGGTCCACCCAAGGAAGGTAGTTATCAAAATGGCCAGGGTACAACATAGAGTTGAGTTCAAGGAGGACATCAAGGATTTGATTATCCTATTAAGTAGTGTTTAGCTACTAGCACACCTAGGACTTTAAGCCATGGATGGTGAAGTTTATCAAAACTATCAATGATGCCACCAAGAATAAGATTGATTGGGACGCTATCATAAGTGACACCATTCATGATCAATTGAGCATTGTGCTTACAACTTCCAATTTTTACATGACTTCTTACTTGGTGTATTTTTTGGCTTCTCAAGCCTCTTTCCTAGGACTTGACAAAATGAGCTCTTTTGAGCTTGGAGAGGTTACAATTTATGAACACTATCCTCAATTGAAGCTAGAGGATAGGTATGATCAATTCTATGTTGTTAATGATAACTTCATTTATTTTTTGATTAGAGGACTAGAGGGAGATTTCTATAGAAGAATCTCTAATGATACAATGGAATCATTGAATTGTATTAGAAAATGGTACATCTAGTTAAAAAATATATCTTATATTAGAGTGGAAAGATTTCATAAGATGCCTTATAAGCTCCCCAAGTATTCTTCAGATCAAATAATTTTGTTGGAGGTATGCAGGCAAGTGACTGAGGTTCAATAAATTATTGTTGGGAAACATAAGCTTGGTTAAAACTTCCCCATTCAAGTAGGGGTGCATTCCTAAGAAAATATGAAAAATGATAAAGGTGTAGATGTGGAAATGTCTAAATACAATTTGGTGCTATATAATGATGCCAAGGATATATTTGATCCCAATAGAAAGATTGGAAAGGTAATATGATCCTTCTTTGTTCATGAGCCTAAGCTTGAAGATCACTAGGCTAATTGTGATGAAGAGTTTGAAGTCAGAATGAAAGACTATTGTCAGTTGGTAGTATACCTAATCAAGCATGGCACAGAAACCCATGTGTCCAAAGAGACAAAAGAAGATATTAAAGTCCTAGACCCTCATACAATAATCGACAGGTGTATAATCAATCCATTTTCAATGAATATTGTTGGATTAATGAAAATTATGATATCAAGACAAGGGAACAAGATGTTATAGCTCATTCTCTTTGATGGTTGGGAAAACCTTTCCCAATGATGAAACTGCCAACACCTACAAAGGAGGTTGAGAATAAGAAGAAAGGAGAGGGATCATCTGCTGTTGCTATTGGGGAAGGACCATCCACTACTAATACTACCCTAGCTAAAGAAAATAATAGGGGTGAACCTACTAAGGTAGCAGGAAGAGAAAAGAAAAATATCCCATCGATTTACCTTAGGTGAGGGTGAGGAAGAAGAGAAAGACTTTGGTTTGAAAGAAGAGAACCAAAGAGGCTATCAAAGAATGGGATACCCAGAGGTAGGTAGAGAAAACATATTCTTCCACTCCCCCTCATGAATCACCATTACCTTCATCTTCTCTATTACCACACTGTTTTCCACCTTTTCCACATAAAAAACCTCTATCTCCTACTCTTAAGACATCTCCATCTCCTCCTCTTATCGTTGAAGGTGAACCACTAGTAAGAGAGGAATAAATTCCCAAGAATATTGAAGAAGTGATGCGAGAGGAGGGAGAATTAGAAATTGAGCCTCAAGGGAAGAAGAATCACAAAGGGAACTCCTTGTAGAAGAGGAGGTCCATGTTGAGGAAATCCAAACTGAGGAGGTTCATGATGAGGAAGTTCTTGTAGAAGAAACCCATGTAGGGGGAATACCTACTGAAGAAAATGTGTAGAAAAAACATATGGAGTAGGAAGTTGATCAAACAAAAGAGGTTCATGAGGAACAACCTCATGTGGAAGGAGATATTCATGAAGAAAGAGTTTGAGGAGAAGAGGAGATTGCACAAGAATCTGGACAATGAGAAGTTAAGCAAGAAGATGATGCTGAAGGCTCTGATAATACAAATTTCTTCACTTTCCCCCACAAAGAAAAATCTATTGTTATGCTAGTATGGTTAAATCAGACAATCCAAAGAAGGTAGCAGACACACATGGATAGCCCAAAAAAAAGTATAAGAATATTATCAAAGGCTTTCCAATCTCTAATTTAGAGAAGGAAGAGAGCCCAAAGAATATCGACCATCACATTGGATGATCAAGGGAATCAAACAATAGAGATAGCTATGCCACTGGTCGATAAGTTTGTATATGAAATAAGGCCTAAGGACTACCAAATCCGGTAATTGGATCTTGGAGTCCAGACTAGAGAAGGAGAGAAACAGTCTCTCCAAATGTCTGTATCTGCAATTTTGAAAAGGATGCAAAAGGACAAAAATATAAAAGAACTAAAGGCCCTGGTGGCTCAATTAACAACTTGTATTAATAATTTGATTTGGCTATTTGATGCTGCAAATATTGAGTATATGCTGTAGGCTGATTTGAAAGGTGCGGTTAGACATTTTGACCCAAATGGTTAGATCTTTGTAGCACAACAATGGAAAGAAGATTTTTTGACTTTAGAAGACAAAATGTTGAAGGATTTAATAAAGTCTTATCACTTAATTAGTGATGAAGATAATGTAGCTCAACAAATTGTGCTGAGTATTGATGAAGAATTATTGGTTTAGGAAGATTACATCCCAATTCTACATCAAATAAATGAAACATCAATGGAGGAACTCCTAAAAGCTATAGTGATTGAAGAATAAAATATGAATAAGCTTCCATAATGGGTTAGAGTAGTGGAGTTTTGTGTAAATATTTTGAATAAGTGAAAAACCAAGTTGAACAAAGATAGAAGCCAAGTTGAGCAAGCAATGAACAACATTCATGAGGCCATAGAAGACTTGGATTGTACATTTTGGGATACACCTGTGATGGTAAGAGACCACAAAAAAATGGTTGAGGAACTACAAGGTCAAATATAGGGACATGTAACACAAGCGTCCATTGATAAGATGATGAATAAGAAGGCCAAACTTCAGTCTCTACAGGAAGAAATGGATGCCTTAAAAAATGTACAACATCAAATGGAAAAGTTAGCATTTGATCAAAAGGTAAAAATATAGTATCATAAAGTCCTAGCAATGGAAAGAATGAACTAAGTGGTGTCAACATTCACTAACAGCCTCCCGAAACAACTGAGGATAGAAGATGTTGTTGATGTTGTCCCTTGTTTATGTTTTTGATAAACAATTGTGACAAAAACCCACGTCCAAATGCAAAAATAAAGATTGGCATTGGAATTTTGATAGCTGGAAGTTAGTCTTTAGTTAGATTTAGTTTTCTTTAGTTAGCTTTTGCATTTCCTAAAGTTTAGCATAGTTAATTGAGACTCAAATTGGGGCACCCAATTTTCTATTTATTTAATTTTCTCTTAGTTAGAACTGAGGCACTAGTGTTAGTTCTAGTTAGCTTTTTTACGAGATCCACAATTTTAGGAACTTGTATCTCTATATAATTTTGATTCTGAATCATTTCAAAGGATTTGATTTTGATGTAATTTTTGCAAGCAAACTTATACAATCTTAGCATGGATTTTTCCTACTGATTTTGTAGAAATATGAATTATTGATTGATCAAAAGGTTATGCCTATTTTTCATGCATCCTATAGACACTAAAAAATGTCTTGAGCTTGCAAGCAACATTTTATCACTAATTCACCTTCTTACATGCATAATTAAATAATTTTAATTATTTAATTATTTCCTAATGTCATCTTATTCTATTAATTAAATAGTTCTTAATTATTTAATTAATTCATTTTATCCTTATTCCTCTTTTGATTGATTTAAATAAATATCAATTTTATTTAAATTATGTCACTAATTATTATTTTCTATCTTGAATAATTAAATAATTTAAATAATCATTTAATTATAGAGGAAAATGAAAATAAATAATTAAATAAAGTCTTATTTATTTAATGATTTATCACTTTCTTTTCTCCATAATTAAATAATTATTTTTAATTATTTTAATTATTTATCATTTCCCTCCACCTTTTTTAAATAATTATTTTTAATTATTTAATGTTTTAACACCACCTTCTTCTATAATTAAATAATTATTTTTCATTATTTAATTATTCATTTCCCTTCTTTAAATTAAATAATTGCTATCATTATTTAATTTGAATTTCTTCTTAGCCAAGCCCTAAATCTCAACTAATTTCTCGAGTTTTGGTCCATCCTTCCCATCCTTATCTCTTTTCTTCTCAATTAATCTCATCCATTGATCATGATACCTCATCATTCAATCCTAACCCTTCATTTGAATTGGGATTCCTATAAAAGCAAGTCATCATCCTCATTTCAAGGTTAACCACAATCTTCAATATTTTTCTTCTCATATCATTCATCTTGAACAACCACAATCTTTGAAGTTTGGCTATCTTGCATACTAAAAATCCAAGAACAAACAAAGAAAAATGGAGAAGAGCAATGGAAATGATTAAACTATGGCATAGAGATTGCGTATTATTGCTTTATTATTGTGATTTCTATTGTTATTTGTGCTTCATTGTTGGATTAGGGTCTTCATAGCTTGAATTATATAGTTTTGTGGTTGCTATTATTGATTCATGCTTTATTTCCCCAAATTCTAACCTCGATCTGCATTTGGTGAACCTGATGTGAATAAAAAATCCTTATTATATCTTTATTTTCTGAGGTTTTCTAACCTTATCTTGTTGTTTTGTTAAAAAATTCAAGACTAACCTTGTGCAGATCAAGTTGAAGACAAAACCCTAGAAATTTTCAAAGATTTCATATCTTTCAAACAACTGCAATATTTTTTTTGGGTTTTTTTATTGTAGGTCAAGGATCATATCAGGAGCCTACATTCCAAAAATTAGATTTAGGATGACATTTTTGAGTGAGTTATACTAGTTTTAGTAATTTTTAAAGATTTCATCATGTCTCCCAAATGGCTACGATTTTTTTTCTGGGTTTATTTCTGGAGGACAAAGATCATATCATAAGATTACACTCCAAAAATTAGCTTCAGGTCGACATTTTTGAGCAAGTTATCATGTTTTTATGATTTTTCATAAATCTAAATTTTGGTTGCAAATCAACAAATTTTTTGAATTTTTTTGCAGACTTTGAAAGCTCTCAGAATTCTACAGGTGGTTTGTTCTTTACATTTTTTATTTTGACCTCAAATAATTAATCTACAATTTGATCTTTGAAAATTCGTATTTCTTCATAAATCTACTCCTTAGGGCTTAAATGAGGGAATCTTTATAATTTTTTTACATTTTTTGGAATGTTCTCAAAATTTTATTAGGGGTATCTTCTTTGAATTTTTATTTTTGGGGTAAAAAATATAACAAAATATTCAGATCATGAAATCATGTTGATAGCATGCAATTTTTTTTGGTTATTGATATCTGATTTTCAGCTTGTGGCAATCGTTGGGAGAAGACCTTTTGATCTAAAATACTAATCCAATTTCTTGTAGGGTTCCATTGTGTGTTTGTGATTTCTAAATTAGGAACATATGGAATTGGTGCTTAAAAAGGATAAGTATTTTTCGTGTCTTATGCACATGCATGTTCTGTTAAATCCCAGATTGGTGTGTGTGTATCCTCTCCCCTTACGCTTCATGTGATCTTTGGTGAATGAGAAACACATATCAATCTCTTTTTCTTTTATTAGGAGGCCTCCCTTGAGACACATGCTAACATAGAATGCAAGGGTTCAACCTCAAGCATTTTTCTCGACAGGCTATATCAAAGGTGTGAAGGCAAAAGTTAGTAGCACTATCCTGTGAAGTATACCACACGTGTCAATTTAGATGTGGGTGTATAGAACATATTAGGGTTGACTAGAGGCTTTAGTGTCTCACGTTTGACATTATACCATAGGTGTTCACGGTAGTCCCCCACTATGAACCATTATTTTAGAAGCCTAAGACCTATTTTGAGAGTCTACTATTGTTGGTGCAAGGGATGTGGATCATACCCTAAAGTTACTTACCACGTCTAGTTCATGGTTGAGGTGGAAAGGTTCCTTGTTTGGAGTTACTCCTTTCAAGGTGAGAGGTGTTAAGGTGGTTCGTGACCTTGGCATGCTCTAGCTTCACCCACTCCTTTTTCTCAGATTTAACATCACTCTTTCGAGGGTGATGTAAGCCCACTTTAGTAGATAACCCTATTACTATTAGCTAGGTTGTGCTTGTTTGTATTGTTTTTGAACCAAGGCCAAGAAATTTTTGTGAAAGAAAACTTGAGAAATACTTGCTTACCAAGAAGTCAAAGAGTCAAAAGCAACCAAATTTGTCTTTTGAGTGTTTGTTGTGTTTTATGATCAAATTTGAACTTGCCAAAAATGGAAAACAACCTAGAAAACATCAAATTAGGTTAAAAAAGGAAGAAAATTGCAATTGTTTATCATAAAAATGCAATTTTCAGTTAGAACATCGCATTTGTTAGAAACCCTAGGAACCTTGAAATGCCACATCTATTAGTTTCAATTTTTTTGGGAAATATGTACATCCAAATTCTAGTCTCCTTACAGATATTGATTGTACACTCAGACCTAAGACTTGTTTAGGTTCAATCATCCCATTCATTTCATTTCATCATTTATCTTAGGTTGGCTTGCATAGTCCTAGGTTGCATACACTATACCACACCTCATTCCATCAACATCTTTGAGTCTTAAGATTATGAGGCTTGTCATACTATTGGGCAAACCATAGTTTCATATTTAGGTGTCTTGACCTTATCATATGATTATCTATCTCATCCTTAGGTTGGGATTACAACTAATGTGTCTAGTTTAGGATCACATTTTATCCAATCAATATCACCATAATCTTGGTCCTTGGCCCCTTGAGGTCTTGAAATTTAGAGCTGTTACTTTGGTTCATTATAGTTTGCTTAGGATCCTCTTTTAAGGTTCAAAATTGCATATCCAAATCCAACCATAGTCATAGTCTTAGTCTCATAATAATATGGCATTCCATCCAAGCATAAGCTTAGTCATAGTCTCATTACCACTTTCCATACCAAGCTTAGTCAGAGTTACATTCCCATCTTGCATCTTTATATTCCAAAAATCCTAAAAATATAACATAGTCTTATTATCATTACCATCCTTAGCTTGCATTACCATCTTTAGTTTGCATATCTATCTTTAGTTGCATTCATTTCCAAAATCCTCAAGGTCACAAGTCTTATATGGTCTTCACTAGGTCACAAAGGAAACAAAAGGACATGGATTCCTCATATGACCCCAATTTCAATTCAACTAGCACCATGAACTTTGGGTCCTCTTCAAACCAACCTCAAACATCACAAGATGAAATCCCAAATCCATTTTAAAAATTTACATTAAAAGAGGTTAACCAAAATCTAACACCCAAAGAGATTGAACAAGCTTCCCAAGATCCTAAGATAGTGCGTATCATAGAAGAGATGGTCAAAGCAGATCCTAATAAGTACTTCCTAGGACTTTCTCAAAATGGTTCCAAGCTTCCATTTGGTTTTGACACTTCCACAATTGTAGAGGGAACAACACAAACAAAAAGTCAAAGTCAAGGTTATAACACATTTACACAAGGTCATTCCTCTTCACAACAAATGCACACTAGTATGCCACTTGGGGGAACTACACATAACAAAACACATGTTAACATACCTCCTAATCCAAAGTTTGGGACTAAAAGGACACATGCAACATCTCGGGGGCCAAGTCCCACATTTGCTAATATATTTGGATCATCCTCTAGCTCTATGGGTATGACTTTTGCAAATCCATTTTCCATGAAATCCACCCAAAATACCGCACCAACAACCAAAAAAAACACAAATCAAAGCCCAAACCCACCAAGAAAAACAAGAAGGATTCACATTTCCACACCAAGATTGCAAACCCAAATGACCAACACTACACTAAACACCAACATGTCTTTTGGGTCAAACTTAAACACCAACCAACCTCCATCACAACATGTCAACCCAAACCTCAACTTCATACCACAACACCAAAACACCAACCAAATTCCACCACAACATAATACCAATACCAACACCATGTTTACATCTCACTTACAACAAGGCAATCAACATCCTTCTCAAGAAAACATCAACCCAAACTCAACATTTACATCCAACTTACAAAACCAAAACCCATTATCACACAATTACCTCAACATTCTTAACACCAACACCAACCTTCTCATGCAAAATCAACCAAACATACCACCATCACCCATGAAACTTTGATGCAACAAATGCAAGCAATGCAACAACAAATGACAAACATGAAAGTGAGCACAACAAAGAAAACATACTCAATGGAGGAACTATGTCCTTATCCCTTTAATAGAAGCATATACATGCCACTATTCCTCCACACTTTAATACGCCAAACTTTGACAAATACAAGGGAAAGGGAGATCTAGTAGAACATGTGTGATAGTTTAACACTCCTTGTATGGACATCACTTTTGAGCCTACATAATTAATGAGATTATTCCCACGTATCCTTTTAGGGAAAGATCTAGAGTTGTTCACACACCTTCCTCCTGGGATAAGAACATGGAATGAATTAGTTGAAAAATTCATCACATTTTTCCTATAGCATTGAAAGTGATATGGCCCTTTTAAAAATATGCACAACTAGACACAAGGAAGGGGAGTCACTTACATCATTCTTTCAAATATGGAAAAGTATTTCTAGTAAATGTCCTTTCCACATACTAGAAAAATAATTGGTCCCCATCTTTGTAGAAAACCTCAACATGGAATTGATGATTCAATTTCAAATCCATTATGCAACACATTTGAGGATGTCATTGAAAAGGGAGTCTCCATTGAGAAAGCGCTTGTTGCAAAAGGATTGGTCAAGATCTTCAAAGAAAACCAAAATAATCCCAATGACAAAGGAAAATTTTGGTCTAGGAAAAAAATGTCACCAATGATGGGGTAGTTGATGCTAAAATGGTTAACAAGGTTCACCCCACCATTCACCTCAAAGGTACTTCCACACAAAAAATTTCTACACCAAGCCAAGATCAAACTACAAATGCAATCCAAAACAACCAACAACGTAGAGGTCCTCCACAAGCAAACATGCCTAAATGAACATATACACCCTTAGGAGAGCCCATTGAATTAGTCTTGAATAATTATTGCAATCAAATGCCATTCAACTACCAGAGGTTAAAACTTATGAGACAAAAATATTGAAACCAACTTGGTGGAATGGCGATGACTTTTGTGAATACCATCGTATTGAGGGACATAAAACATCATCATTTTGGACACTTAAGAACCTTATCCAAGACCTCATTGAACAAGGTGACATAGCAGTGGATAATTCACAAGGAAAGATAAATTCCGACCATACTATTTTCAAGAATCCCCTACAAGACCATGGAAAAGGAAAATCCTCTAGTTTAGGGAACAATGCAAACACCAATACCAATTACACTAATGTCTCATATGAGTATACTATTAATAACATTTGAGCCTTTGATGACAATGTCTCTACCATTACCATCAAGAAAAGTCTAGAATGTGCTGTCACCACCTGAAGAGCTATAGTGACCTTGCAAGGGGCCGCTTAAAATCTACAACCAAAGAGTCAATATAATCTTTTAGACAATCTAGGAAATACTCCCACACAAATATCCATTCTTGATTTGCTTCGCATATCCCCTAAGCATAAAGCAATTTTTGAAAAATATTTGCAAGAAACATCGTTCCCACCAACCTAAATGTTAATCAATTCTAGGCCATGGTAGGATACTTAGATACAACCCATCATGTCACATTTTCTGAGCAATATTTTCTTGCACAATGACCAAATCATAATGATGCATTACACCGTGAGGTATATGTTAATAAACAAAAAATCAGACAAGTCTTGGTAGATGGTGGAGTAGTTCTGAATATATGCACCTTAAAATTGGTCATAAAATTGGGATTTTTTAAGGATTGTATAGATACGCCTAAGAAAATCATCATCAAGGCTTATGATGATGTTGAGCATTCATCCAAAGGTATAATCACACTTCCCGTGAGGGTTGGGCCTACTATTAAAAACACAATATTCCAAGTCTTGGATATGGATCTACCACTACAACCTTCTCCTTAGTCACCCATGGATTCATTCCATGAGGGTCATTCCTTCCATGTACCATCAATGCCTTAAGTTTCCATATAATGGCACCAAAATTACTATATCAGATGATCCTGACCCTTTCCAATATTGTAGCAATTTGAAAGGGACCATTGAACATCAAGTACCTATCAATTGGGAAGCTTCTTCCTCTACCTTATCACACTACATTGATCCCTCTTCACTCATGAAATCATCCATTCCATCCACCACACCTTCCAAACCTAAGGTCCATATCCATGACACAGGATGTGGTGAATACAACATTGAGAGCTTATTTTGCATTAGGAAGTTTCCCACCTCACCAAAGTCTTATGGGAAGCCTCATCCTATCAAGAAGGAACCTAAGATTGTCATTTGTAATCCTCCTACCATGTTCATTAAGTGGGGAGAATTAAGCAAAGAGACTATAGGTGAGGATATTTCTATATGGATCTATAAGGATGAAGAAGAAACTGAATCCATGAAAATACCAGTAGAGAAATATTCAAAAGGATTCAAGATCATGAAACAATAGGGTTATGATGGACATAGTGGTCTTGGTTTGAACAAACATTGAATGATAGAACCATTGTTACCCTTGAAACTGATTACATTGAATGGTCTTGGTTAGGGTATATACCACCAAAAGTGAGTCCTCCTTGTACAAAGTTATCTTTGGGTGAAAATATTAATGCTTCTAATGAAATAGAGACATATGAGGAATATCATACCAAAATATATTTCAATGAGTGGGAATGGGATCCCTGTACCTCTAGTGATTATGAACCAGCTGAAACCTTTCAAGAGCTTGACTTATCCTCATCCGAAACCAAACCTATGAGTGGTCATGCTTGGATCGAATCATTTTGGTATCCTAATGATACCTCCATTTTTACCATATCCACTTATTCCTTGAGCTATAACAATACCGATGATGACTTACCCCTTTTCCACTCACAACTAATAGATTGGGATCAACAAGGACCTCTGAGCTTGGACATATTCGAGAACTACAAAGCAATAGTTGAGTACATGGGCCTTCGAGAAGGAATACCAAGTGGGGACCATAAGGTTTGACTTATCATAGAGCTTGACCACACGATACTTTGGGGAGTCTACTCCACCCTCTAGTCACAAAAGTGAAAAAAATAAAAAGAATAGGTCTCTAGGTGAAAATCGAAAGGTTCCTTTAGACCAAGAAAAAGTAAAAATAAAGGACGTATTCGAGGGTAAAAACCTCCCTAAGGTGCCTAGGGATGGATAGTTGGACATGCTCCCCATAAGCCAAGAGAGATCATCGTTGCTTGTAGAAAAAATAGAAGAAGTCAATCTGAGTACAAATGATAATCCTAGAATTGTTCACTTTGCAACATCCTTAATAGTCATAGAAAAGCCATAATTCACCACTTTCATTTTAGATAGACAAATAAATTTTGCGTGGTCATATTATAATATGCTTGGATTGGATGCTAAGTTATTCCTACATCATTTTCCATTGTTTCCAAATGCAAAACTGGTCAAGAAAAATTTGAGGAAAATGCACCCCCAAATTGCACTATTAGTAAAAGAAGAATTGAAGAAATTACTTCACATTGGTTTCATTCGTCCAATATAATATGTAGAATGGATATCAAATATTGTCCCTGTAAAAAAACCAAATAGTGGAATTAGAGTTTGCACAAACTTGAAAGACTTAAAAAAGCTTGTCCTAAAGATGATTTCTGGTTTCCCAATATTGACATCAAAGTAGACTTGACATCGGGATATGAAATGCTATCACTCATGGACAATTTTTTAGGATATAATAAAATCAAAATTTCCCTTGAGGATCAACATAAAACAACATTCACTTGTGATTGTGGTACTTATTATTGGAATGCCGTGCCATTTGGTCTTAAGAATTCTGACACAACATATCAAAGATATATGACCATAATATTTCATGACTACATGCATATATTCATGGAGGAATATGTTGATGAATTGTTAGCAAAATAATTATCAAGAGAAAGTCACTTGGTAGTATTGGATAATATTTTCAAATGGTTAGAAGAGTATAAGGTCAGATTAAATCCAAAAAAGTGTCTTTGAGTGCAATTTGGAAAATTATTAGGATACATTTTCTCTTGTAGAGGTATTGAGGTTGATCCCAAAAATTTGAAAGCCATCACAGGTATTCCTTTTCCAACAAACATAAGTCAATTTTATACTCTACAAAAAATATTACAGTCTATTTGAAGGTTCATAGCTCAATTAGCAGATAAATATCAACAATTTCAGCATTTACTTCATAAGGGAGTCCCATTCATATGAGCTGATCGCTGTCAAGAAGTGTTCCAACAAATCAAGGAATATTTGCTATCTCCTCTAGTTCTTATGCCTCCTATTGATGTTAGATACCTAATACTATACATATCAACAAATTCATCAACATTGGGAGCCTTGTTATCACAAAATGATAATGATGGAAAAGAACGAGCTATCTATTATATCAGTCCCACACTTGTGGGGTATGAGCTTAATTATAGTCCTATTGAACGAGAATGCCTTGCAGTTTTATTTTCCACTCAAAAGATTCAACATTATATGCTGAATTATTAAACAAAACTGGTTGTAAAGATAGATCCCTTGAAATACCTACTCAACAAAGAATGTTAACAGGTTAGTTAGAAAAGTGGGTCATGATCTTGAGTGAATTTGACATAGAATATGTTGATTGTAAGGCAACGAAAGGAAAAATGATAGCTAATCAACTTGTAGAAGCCCCAACACCAGTAGATCATCCATTAATATCTAATTAATCCATATTAACAATAGATACCTCAACAACATGGAAGCTATACTTTGATGAATCTTATACAAATCATGGTTCAGGAACGAGTATCCTCTTTGTCACACCCCAAGGGGACTCAATACCTAAGTAATATAGAATAGTGTTCCCATGCAAAAATAACATGGCTAAATATGAAGCATTGCTAATAGGACTATGGATGTCCATCAAATGGAAAATTAAGAATCTTCAAGTCTATGGTGATTCCCAATTGGTTATCCATTAGGTCATCGATGACTACGATACAAAAGATGAAAAGTTCACTCCCTACAAGTGAATGGTTGATAGTTTCAAGCAATATTTTGAGGTCATCATCTTCACTCAAATCATTAGGACTCAGAACAAAGCAATTTATGCAATGACAACCATTGGATCTCTCTTGGATATACTTAATAATGTGCCACAATATGAGTTCTTGGTGGAACAACTATTGGTCCCCACTTTCTATGTCCCTGAGTTTGAACTCATGTGTGAAATTGTTGGTCTTAATTCCCCTTGGTACAAATACTTTTACAATTAATTGCATGCAGAAATTATCCCTCCTGACTTGTCCACTAATCAATGTAAGAAATTTATCCAACAAGCATCCAAATATTTCATCATTGGTGATACCCTTTACCATCATAGTCTAGAGAGCACCCTCCTAAGATGTATTGATTTAGATGAAGCACAAACAACTTTACATGAGGTACATGATGGTATATGTGGAGCTCACTCTGCTAGTCCTACCCTCCAAAAATCTTATGCGAATAGATTACCATTGGCACACTATGGAATGTGATGCCTATCACTTTGTTAATAAATATCAGAAATGTCAGATACATGGAGACCTTGTGCACACACCTACTTAGGAACTTCATCTAGTTACATCACCATGGCCATTCTATGAAAGGGGACTTGACCTCATGGGAAATATTCATCCTACCTAAGTTAATGGTCATAAGTTTATCATCACTACAATTGAGTACTTTACCAAATGGATCAAATCCATTCCAATGACCTACATTACCGATAAGAAAATATCCAAGTTTATCCTCAAGTACATCATATGTCGGTAGGGTGTTCCCTAATCCATCATTAGAGATAATGGTCATCCCTTCAAAAATTAGGATGTCTATGAACTCTGTGAGATATTTCACATCCAATATCATTTTGCCACTCCATACTACCCCTAGGGTAATGGTCAAGCTGAGGCGTCTAATAAAACTATTCTTAAAATCCTATTGAAGACCATCGATGACGCTGGTCATGATTGGCATATCCAGCTTAACCTCACCTTATGGGCCTATCGTACTAGCATTCACACCCCTATAGGAGCCACTCCATATTCCCTCATCTTTGGATCTGAATCCATTCTTCCCATTGAGGTTGAATTACCATCCCTGAGAGTATCTATGCAATTGTTCATTGATGATGAGGAGTATCGTATATCCCATTTGCATGAGCTAGATTTGCTGGATGAGAAGAGACAAAATGCCTTGGTCCACTTGTAAGCATATCAAAATCATCTTCGCTGTAGCTACAAAAAAAGAGTCTGAGCTAGGCATTTTGAAATTGGTGACTTGGTTCTAAAAGATAACCCAAAAAATCAAATGGATCGATAAAAACCTAGAAAGTTTGAGCCTAATTGGTTGGGTCCTTACATCATGACTACAACATATGGATTTGGCGCTTATCAGCTTGCCACTCCTGAAGGTGAACCATTACCAAATCCTATCAACAACATGCACCTTCACAAGTACTATACCTAGCTTTCAAAGAATCCCATCAAAAACAAAATAAAATAAAATAAAAAATAAATAATACAAAAAAATGGAAAAAATAGTAAAGAGAAATAATCTATTCAATAGTGAACACCACTTTGGTGGTGCTTTGGATAAGTACCATGGTGAAAACCTGGAAAAAAGGCACCATGTGTAGTCAATATATTCTCCATCATCTACTATCATTCTATCTGGTCTTCTGCTTCCATCCATGATCCATTGCATATACTCCATTCCATAATAAGATCTTGCTTTTCCCATCCGTTCATAATAAAGCTTAGTTATCCTTCTTGTGGCATGAGAATTTTTGATGCTTAGCATCCTTCATCCTTTTATATCAATTCATGATAAACCTCTCCCATCCCTTTTGCATCCATAATAAGTTGGTCCTATACCTGATTGGGGGCAATTCCTAGACTTACGTCTTAAAAGGGATCCTAGATGCAAGTCGACATTAGAAAATTTCAAAATCTAAAAAAATAAAAAAAACATCAAAATCCAAAAAAACTAGAAAATGTCAAAATCCAAAAAAACCAGAAAATGTCAAAATCCAAAAAATCAAAAACATCAAAATCCAAAAACCTAGAAAATGTCAAAATCCAAAAGAAAAAAATCAAAATCAAAATCCAAAAAAGAAGAAAATGTCAAAATCCAAAAATAAATTAGAAAATGTCAAAATCCAAAAAAATCAGAAAACAACAAAATCCAAAAAATAGAAAAGTGTCAAAAACTCCAAAAAATAGAGTCCATGTTAGCCCAAGTGGTCAAACTATGTTGCCTCTATGAATTCACGTAGGCAAGACCATCATTGATGAGCCCCTGAGGCTTAGTTCAATCCCTTAGGTTTTGTCATAATAAATTGTCAAGTCCATCCATATTTGCATCTTCATAATAAACTATCCATGGTCAAGGTCTGTCGAACTACATTGTCTTTGCACTTTACATAGGAAAAGCCATCATTGATGAGCCCTTGATGCTTTAGGGAAATCCCTTATGGTTTTTCATAATAAGGTCTTCATTTGTCCCAATTATCCATCTCACAATAAACTGTCCCTTGCTAAGGTTGACATTTTCAGCAAACACAAGAAGTTATCAAACAAGAGAACTAAGCTTATCCAAATCATGAAACAACAAGCAAACTATCCAATAATTTTCAGCTATCAATAGAGAAATTTCCTTAACACGGGTACCTATCAAAACATCAACATCAAACATAAAAAAAAAATCAACAATCCTTATCAACTATCAAACTATCTAATATAGTTTGTAGTATCATTGGGCTCCCTGGGCTTATACAACATGCTTCATTTCTGAAACCAAACTTTATCCATCAATCCTATCAAATTGTCTTATACAGGTTGTTGCACCCTTGAAACTAGACTCAACGTCTTATATGAGGTGTACCATTCCCGAAACCAGACACAAACCAATCCATTATCTTGTACATGACGTTGCATCATCACTCTCTAGGCTTATACTACATGCTTCCTTTCTTGAAACCAAACATTATCATTATCCAAAATCTGATCATACAATGTGGTAAAAGATCTAAATGGTTGTTGACTCATTGGTCTAGTTTGTCTTATCTTTTAATTTGATTTATCTGTGGTCATGTTACTATGCCCCTTGAAGATTCCTTAAAAGGATTTAGTGGAGCGATGATGGATCATGACCTCTTTTCTCTTTGATTTTTGTTTGCAATTTGTCTTCGCAATACAACTAGGGAAACTTGGTTCCTTGTGTGTGATTGGGGTTCCATTTGGCATAATCAAAACATCCTATGCAAACAAAAGGTCATCTAATGCTTTCTTGAATTAGGACTAACATGCTTTGTGGTTACTTCCTCACATATTCTGAAAAGTTTATGTGGTTACTAGTCTAAGTCATGACACTCCTTGTCTATCACGTGTCTATTTTTGTAAGGGATAACATATCACACCTTGGCCTATGTCATACCCTGGTGTTCATCATCCATTACCATAATAAGTTCTATGATGATAATTATACAATAAAATAAAATCTTGATCATTTATTAGCAAGATCTCAAGATAGCAGTCCCAATTCCTCTGTCCATTTTCCATCCTCGCCAGCTTCTTCTGTACTAACATCCCATCCATTCATCCCTAGATCGTCTTTTGAGCCTAGTTTTTCATCACCAATGCATTTTCACTTATCCAACTTGCTTATCGATAAAATTGCCAATTTTTTTGAAATTTTTTGAAATTTTTTCAATTTTTCCGAGGGGCATCAACCTATCCTGCATCCTCCAAGGCCTGTTAAGCATGCTGGGGCGAGTTTTGAGCCAATTTTCATGATTATTCTTTGACATAATGCTTGAAATCACATTATGTCAAAGAGGAGCAAAAAGTAGACACTAAAAAATATCTTGAGCTTGCAAGCAACATTTTATCTCTAATTCGCTTTCTTCCATGCATAATTAAATAATTTCAATTATTAATTATTTCCTAATGTCATCTTCTTCTATTAATTAAATAATTCTTAATTATTTAATTAATTCATTTTATCCTTATTCCTCTTTTGATTAATTTAAATAGATATCAATTTTATTTAAATTATGTCATTAATTATCTGTTTCTATCCTTAATTAAATAAATTTTATTTATTTATTTCCATTTTCCTCTATGATTAAATAATTATTTTAATTATTTAATTATTCATTAAAATTTTCTCTCCATAATTAAATAAATTTTTATTTATTTAATTATTTATCACTTTCTTTTCTCTTTTCTCCATAATTAAATAATTATTTTTAATTATTTAATTATTTCATTTCCCTCCTTTAAATTAAATAATTGCTATCATTATTTAATTTGAATTTCTTCTTAGCCAAGCCCTAAATCTCAACCAATTTCTTGAGTTTTGGTCCATCCTTCCCATCCTTATCTCTTTTCTTCTCAATTAATCTCATCCATTGATCATGATACCTCATGATTCAATCCTATTCCTTCATTTGAATTTGGATTTCTATAAAAAACAAGCCATCATCCTCATTTCAAGGTTAATCACAAACTTCAATATTTTGCTTCTCATTTCATTCATCTTGAACAACCACAAACTTTGAAGTTTTTCTATCTTGAGATCTAGCTATCTTGCATCAACATCAAGCTTATCATATATCTTGCATACTACAAATCTGAGGACAAACAAAACAAAATGGAGAAGAGCAATGGAGATGATTCAACTATGGCATAAATATTACATATTATTACTTTATTATTGTGATTTCTATTGTCATTTGTGCTTCATTGTTGGATTAGGGTCTGCATAGCTTGAATTAGATAGTTTTGTGGTTGCTAATATTGATTCATGCTTATTTGTTCAAATTCTAACCTCAATCTACACATCCAAATATGGCATCATGGTGATGATATGAATGTTTAAGTTCAATCAAAATTGCCAATTAATAAAATCTTTTTGGTAATTATGGAATTAAGTAATATTTCATCTTAGATCTGCGTGTGCTTGATGATGTTCTGATTTGATGAAAACTTAAAATCTTATGTGTGCCATTTTTCCCCGAAAGATTGCATTGTTGTTAATGATAAATGTGTAAATTACTATTTATGTTAACAGTGGTTTAAAGATTTTGTTTAAATGTACAAAAGTGATTGATGAAACATTCTTTATCAGTGTTCGTTAAATTGAATTTTATTTCAAATTATCTTGTTACCCTATTCTTCTTTTGAATTTTATTTTTAAAATTAGTTACAAATATCTGAAAGAGAATTGAATTAATACAAACTTGTAATAGATCTTAAATGTAGTATATTTTCTAAGCAGTTAAAATTATTATTTTTTGATTACATGCCATTTCTAGTAAGCTTAAAATCTAGGCCCCTTGTAAAAAAATATTGACAATGAACACTGTGTTGTCCCACACAACTAAGAACTAGTTATACAGGAACCTTGGAGTAGTTTCCTACTTTTCAAGGGAAGCAATAAACCTTTATTTCTTAGCATGTTTTAAGTGATTAAAACTAACCTCAAAACCTCCCACATTTGGTTCCTCTTTAGGCGTATTTGAATTTCTTTCAAGGCTTAGGCTGAAATTGGGAACTTGAATAATTGGTTCCTGGTTCCTAGGAACCCTCCAAATTCTTCTTTTGGTCATTTCCTCCCTCATGCCTATTTTCTTCTAAGAACCTGGCTACCCATCTCTAGTTGGAGGCTATGGTTCCACTAGGAACTAGTGATCCCTATTTTTTTCTCCTCCTTCGAGAGTTCCCAATACCTTGAGAACCTATGACCTTTTACCTTTTCCTATAGTTCCTTTGTTGAAGAAATTTTAGTTTTCCTTTGTTAGGTAACATTATGGGAACAAGAACCTTATCAAAGGTTCCCATTTTTTTGGGAACCATGGGAAGCTCTAACACTTTTTTCTTTTCTTTTCATCGAGTGGGATCTCTTTTGGTCAAAGGTTCCCTAGGAACTAGGAACCATCAAAATTTTCCATGGTTTTGGGAATCTCTAGAAGTCCCAATGTCTTTGATTTACTTAGGTCCTCTATACTTGGGGATTGAGAACCAATGGTTCTTGGTTCCTATGGAAAATCTAACCATACCTTGCTTTATTTTCCAAGAATCCTTATTGGGGGTTCCTTGGGGACCTAGAACTAATGGTTCTTGATGGAAATTTTGACTCAATGACCTTTTTGTAAGGGTTGCATGGGAATTAAAAACCATTGGTTCTTAGTTCCTATGGAACCTTCAACCACTTAGTTTGTATTTTCTTAGAAACTTAAACATGGGAGAAACCCATTGAAGGTTTCATAGGAACTAGGAATCAATGGTTCTTAGTACCTATGAAATCATCAAAAATGTGATAAAGGAGTTCTTGATGGGTTAAGAATATTCAACAAGGGGAGATCCTAATTGACCTAAAGGCTCTGACCACTTCTGAGTCATTCTTTGAATTCTAATTTGTAAAATTGACTAAAACACAGGGAGGAGAAAACCATAAAATTGGAGGAAAACCTTCACATGGTTGAATCCACATGAATTTATCATATTGGTTATAACCAGTGGGGAATGCGATAGAGGCACAAAGTTTCAACACTTAAAAGAAAAAATTGTGAAGGTGGAATCCAATTAACCCCACTAATGTAAACAAAAGAATATCAAAAAAATGAAATTAAAATAAACATGATAAAAAACTAAATTAATCAACTTATACAAAATTAAAAGTCTATATGTTAGTCAAGTGTAGTTAAGGGTTCATCTCTTATATTTAGAGTAATTGATTCATGGTCAAAATTATAAATTGTTCATATCTCTTTTATTTTTGGTTTCACAAAATGTTTCATTGAATTGATATTTTTTGTCATAACTAGGTATATATACATGAGTATGGTTTTAAATGTTTCTCAAACTCTTCAAATGTAAGTATGTTGTTCTTTTGAATTAGATGTATCTACAACCAACTGCCAACACCAACAAACAATATTGTAGGATATATGAACCCATCATCATATTACATAGCCTACAACTTATATTTTCCTTGTTCACATCATGCCATCAAATAGTCTAATCTCTATTCACTCTCATATGGTGAAACAACATAAACATGCCATATTTGTATAAGGTTCAAAAGATGGTCATAGTCAAATGTGATCTCCATGTAGTAAACTTGAGATGACTAATCTTAGGATAAAGGAGTTAGATATAATGAAACCCATGTATCTACCCACTTTCTTAACTCAAAATGATCTTAGTTACATTTGATATAAATCTAAAAAAACTGGCTCTCATGTCCAATTATTTCATGGACCTACATCAAAGATTTGAAATGAATACATCTTTTATGAATAATTAATTATCTCATAATCCAATTTTTGTCCCACTATCCTCTCATCAACCAACCAAAAGAACCTATGCACTTCTAAATCATGTGTCACTCCTTAAGATAATATATAGTTAGACCACTTCATATACTTTGTATTATTAAATGTAGAAACACTTTGGATATTGAATTATTATTTAAATAGATCTCTCTTCATACATGCACTCACTCTATCATACTCCCCTTTTACTTTCTTATCTTAAAAAAAATCCAAATTCAAGGTGTACCCTTCTATGTGTTGGAGTAAATAGTGTTGATGGTGGTTTTAGCACAACCAACTTGCTAAGCATAATAAATTAGTACTCCTCTTGAAAAGTAGGATTTTCTACTCCAATGTTCCTTGTGGGCCAGATCTTGAACATGATGGATAGCTAAGAAGTTAGTGTGAACTTGTTCAACAAGGGGCCTGAGTAATTTTAGATATCCTAAAAAATATATTCAAAACATGTAACCAAAACAAAGAGATTTATTTCTTGAAATTCATGATCAGTTGCATGTTAGTATAATACTTAGCAAATTTAAGTTATTGCTTTACTC
>VDFB02378496.1:0-11865 GCA_007258455.2 Sequoia sempervirens | reverse complement strand
TTTTCATTTGACCTTTTTGATTATGTACTTGGTATATTGTCATACTAGTTCCTTATACCTTGGTGTATAATATCAAGTACAATATCAAATATAGGCTGCTCTTACCATTGCAGCATGATAATCATCCATAGCCCCCCTCCATTCACATCTTCATCATCCTTATCTTCTCCCATCCATCATTATAGTTTATCCTTTCATCCTTTAGTAATCTCACCCATTTTAAGAGCACACCCGTGTTCCCCTAAGGTCTGCATGTCCTCTCAAGGGGGAATACTACCTCCTTGTCATCCTTCCTTTTCCTCATTAGTGACTGGGGCATCATGCCACTAGTCCTTATCCTTTTCCTAGCACTATGTTTTATTCTTATTTGAAATAGTGTTACTTCTCTTAGTCCCAACATCATCCCAAAGAGGGGAAAAATGTAGAAACCAAAAATGTGACCTTACCCATCCACACCTCATTTTAGCCTATCTTAACCAATTAATTAATTAATTTCCCCAAATGTTCCTCTATCCACCACCTTTAATTAAATAGATCTAAATTTATTTAATTAAAGCTACCCCTTTTCTCATATTCCTCTAAAATCCCCTAACCATTCTTGAGTTAATTAATCATTGATTAATTAACTTTATCTATTTCCTAATCATTATTATTCCATTCTCCAAATTTTTACTCTACCCAAGTTAATAAACCCTTGGTTTATTAACTTAACCCATCCTAATTAAATCAAGTAATCCTTGATTAATTGATATAACCCTCATCCCTAATCCTCATCATCATTATTTTCTAATTTTAAATTCCTACATCTCACCTACCCCCTCTAGCCTCTTACACAAGCCACCCTATCTCTTACACAAATTTAATGCCTTTCTTCCCAATGTGTGCTCACACATGTGTGAGAACACCTCTCCATTTCACCCCTTTCCATATTGTGACACTTTTCACAAGGCTAATCATTCTTCATTCCTTGATCTAAACCCTATCCTTCTTTCAATCTCAACCCTCCATTGACCAATCAATCCTAGCCATTAATTCATCTCATCAAAATTCTATATAATGAGGCCTTGGATCTCATTTCTAACATCCACATTCTCCATAGCCTTATGTTTTCCAAACATCCATCAAATCCATCTCTATCCTACCATCATCATGCTAAAATATTGAACAACCACATCCATTTCCAACATTTTGGA
Organism: Sequoia sempervirens; assembly: GCA_007258455.2. Lineage (NCBI taxonomy): Eukaryota > Viridiplantae > Streptophyta > Pinopsida > Cupressales > Cupressaceae > Sequoia > Sequoia sempervirens. The sequence continues at coordinate 10,672 of VDFB02378496.1, read as the reverse complement.
GAAAATTTGCAAGATATGGGTTCATCTTGTGAGCTCAATCCATGAAGAGGAGGAGAGAAATGAAGGTATAAATATTATTTATGCATTTCTTCTATTTATTATCATATTCCTCTTTTACCTTCTTCAAAATCTACTAGGATGTTCATCTTTTGTTCTACGATTTATATTTTGGGTCATAATGTTATTACATGGATAATGATTTTCCTTTCATTATTAATAATTCTATAGATTTCGTTTGCGCCAGTGGAGGAGTATGAGACTACCTCAGAAGAGGAAATGACTAGAAAAAAGTGAAGAAAAGGAAAATTATTTAGCAAAAGGAGTTAGATTCAGAGGAGGATGTGGACTTTTTCCTAGATTCACTTGCTTCTTTGGAGGTGGGTCTTCAATTCCCTGCTGCGAGAAAGACAAAAAAAGGGGAGTTGTGTGCCAGTGAGAGCTATGTGACTTGTAGTGATGAGGTGGTTGTGGATTTTCCGAGTAGGGGTGTGAAGGATAAGAATGATTTGTATAGCAAGGCTTCTTTTCTGCCCCCTATAACCAAGTAGAAGGAGCTAGAGGAGGGAAGTAGGAAGAAATGAGTTCTATGGATTGTGAGTCAATTATTGGAGAGGGACTTTCTCCTCACTATAACAGGTGGTCTGTATGTTGATGATTCTCCTTGTGTTATCCTAAAATTGTAGTTGAAAGGTAAGATTGGGGTTTCTGGTGGTTTGATTGTTGTGGATACCCAGGATGTGGAATTGGAGAGGCTATGGTGGAGGAGATTGCGAGTTCCATCTGCAAAATCAAGGCTCTAATTATAGCTGGGAAAGGTGAGGAAATATTTACCGATCAGGATAAGGTTAGCTCCTTTGAGGAGGAAGATTCTCTGGGGAAGGGGGTTTTTAGTATTGATAGAGAAGATATGTTTGATGTGCTAGGAACTACTCGTGAGGGTTCCATAGTTTTTTTCAAAATATTTAAATGGTTTTTTCATGAGCTCAATAAAACTAATGTCAAAGTTAGGGGTGTGGTGAGTAAGGCTAAAGAGTCATCTATCCAAAACTAGATAGATGAATTTTTTGATTCCTCAAACACTATGGAAGACACTATGGTAGAGGAAACTCTTAAGATGAAATAGAATTTGGAAGGTAAAATCCTCACCCTTGAGGATCAAATGGAGAAAATTTGGGCTACTATGATGAGAGGTGGTGAGGGGTCTAAATTTGTTGTTAAATTTGATTCTATTGGTGTAATTTCTCCTATGGTTAGTGCCAGGAAGCAGAAGGAAATTATTCATGCTAAAGAGATTGGTGCTACTAGCAAGCTTATGGAGGAGGAAGTTGCCACTGAGAAGGGTGGGGAGAAGGGTAATGTTTTGATTACTGAGGTGAATACAAATGGATCTGGTGCTAGAACTAGAAACAAGACTAAAGCTCAGGTTGGGGCTTCTGGTAAAGAAATGTATGATTTTTTGGATGATTCTCAAAAGGCTATGGTGAGTGATGTGGAGGTAGCAGATATTCTGAAAAGCATGTAGTGTTCTTGGTTGGGGTCCTCCTTTTTGGATAACTTTTTGCTTTTGGTTGACTAATGATGGGCTAATTTATGCTTAGTGTTTTTTTCTTTAGTTTCAACTGCTTTCTTTTGTAAAGGGTTTTGTGCCCCTTCAAAACTTGTATTTTACCTCTAATAAAAAATAATGGGTATATATATGGAAATATTGTTTCATTCAACAACAAAATTTTAATATAAAAATGTTTAAATTACTGCAGCATTATGCAAGGACTATAATAAAAGTTTCATGTAATTTATACCCTATTCTTCCTCTACAAGCTTACATACTACAACAATGAAATTCATCTAGTATCACCATTTTAGAAACTCATTTCATTGTTTGTTCTATGTCTAGTAAGGTCACAATATTTCACAAGTATAATCAACATCATATTTCATCAACTCATAATTATTAATGCATGAAATTTTTTAATTCAACTATGTAATATTTATTTTGCATCAATATTTTGGATCACACTCTCTGATCCATCATCAAGATGAAGAGGTAAAGGAGAAAAATGGATGATTGTCTAGACCAAAATAGAATAAAAAGAGAGGAGGAGAGGGGGAAGCTTGCACATATTTCAAGGAAAAAGGTATCTTATGGATTCTAACACAAACTTATTGACAACATAAGGATCTCACTTGAGAGGATATATTTAAAAGGGTCAAAAGTTCAGGATGGAGGGATGATGCAATCTTCAAATGAAGTCGAAAGAGCCTAGAATCCATAAGATTGATGGACTTCCAAGTGGATTTGATCTACGAGCTCTATTATGTATAATTCATGTGAAGGATATGAAAACATGTTTTGTATTTGTTACTAATTAACGTGAGTGAACAATCCTATATTACTTAATTTCTATTTTTCAATAATTTATTTATTAATTTTATTGTTAGAAAATATGTTTGAAAAGATAAATATTTATTTTAGATTGAAAAATTCTAACATTTAATTGATTAACAAGAATAAATAGTAATAATTAAATAAAAAGTCTAATTAAAATAATATTGGCCAAAAGCAAGTATTAATATGATCAAATATAGTAAGAAAATGATTTCTTAATGTATGGAGACAATTTTTTAAATAATTATAATTATACTAATATTGGCCAAAAGCAAGTATTAATATGCTCAAATATAGTAAGAAAATGATTTGTTTAATATATGGAGAAACTTTTTCAAATAGTCAGTTCATTAGGAGGAAAAAATGGTGAAGTTTTACTCTAATTTCGTATTTAAGTTATCTTTCTTTGTTTTCAAATGTAGGGGTCAATAAGGAGTGTATTAAGATTAGTAATTTTTTTGCATACAATTAACTTTATATTTTACAATTCCATAAAGAAGATATATACATATTAATTTTTTGATATGTAAAGAGGATTCTATTAACTATGAAAGATGATTACAATCATCTATAGTGCAGGAACCATGGAAACCATCACTAGAACAATATTTTCAGACCCAACCACTACTAGAAATCACTCTAGACCAAAACCCCATCCACCTAATGAAAAGGAGAGAAAAAAATAGCCAACATGTAGCTCCCAACCAACCTCGTTCATCCCAAAACCCCAAACCCAACTCTCAACCAAAGCCATAAGTGATTACAATATGTTTATATCCCACAAAAAAACAAAAAGACGCCACCATATTGATAATTATATTCACATACTACTAAAACTAAACTGCTTGACTGCCACCTAAAAGCCATTCATTTTTGCAAATTGATCAAACTCAGGGACCCAGTCAAAATCATTCATAGGTTAAAGCATCAACATCTTCTTGAGGAAGCTTACCATACAAGCCGCAATTTGTTAGTGCCTGACCAGGGCCATTCCTTTTAGCTCCAATAGCAGGGGGTAAATTTTGACAACCTCACTAAGAACCTTTATTAGTGGGAGATCATAGGGCTGAGGTGTTCCATGACCTAGGGATGTCACATGTAGGATCTCATCAGCCCTCCCAAAATCTCTTTCTTGAATATTTTGCACATTATTGCCTTCACCATTACTTTTGGTGTGTGAACATCAAGCATATATACTTGGAACCGAGAGACAATGTGGGTGTTAACTCGGAATGTCTCCAGGTTCGATAGGTTCCCGTTGACCAAAATAATTTTCATCACCACCACCGTATGATGATCAATCATTAGCATGATCATCTTTAACCGTTGATTGGTGTGACATGTTTTGGGAACCAATAATGCTTGCTCTCTTCCTAAGATTTTTCACCTAGAAAGAGAGAGATTTAGGTCCCAAAATGCTAATGTAACAATCAAATTAGGATGTGTGCTATATGATATGATGTAAATGAACTTAACTATATACAATTGACTGATTAAAATGATCTAAAATGAATGCAAAAGTGTAATTTAAGCTATGTTTGAAAACACATTGTGATATGTAGAAAATAAAGAAAATGGAAGAAATATGCAAAACAAAAGGAGAAGGATGAAATCAAAGTGCACCTGGATGAAATATGAGTTTTCTGGAATTTCTGGAATGCTAATGAATTTTACTAGTTTTTCACAGTGGGACTCATTCGCCCAAGGTAGCGAATTAGTTCTCCTACTAATTAAAAAGTGTTGGGAACTGATTTCTAATAGTCAGGATCTGAGATCTGACAAAATATAGATTTTCAGACTTCAAGTGGGACTCATTTTCCAAGGTTGGAAAATCATTCCACTCCTATATTTTTGGAAAATCAGACAGCAACTCTGCAACACTAGATTTTGGAATGTCTGAATGTCGGGTTTCTAGAGTCAGCTATGCAGGAAACAGACAAAAAATACTCAATAAGCTTGAAATAGTGATATGTTGACTTGAAGAGCCTACTTGACTTGATTTCCACTTTTCAACACCTTTAAACCTGTCAAATTTGTAAAACAAAGGCTACAAAGACACATGCAAAGGGGAAAAATGTTGGAGGGTTAGCAAATAGGGGTTTTCCTTGGTCAAACCCCACTTTGGTAATCAAACCCAATAGAAATAAATGAAATGCAAAGGAAATGTTAAATGAACAACATGAAAATGCCAATAACTCACCAAGTCCTTGATCTTGTAAGTCTGAAGTAATGTCAATGGTTGCTTCAAAGTGCTTCAATAGTTGCCTCAATTGATGATGTAGGATGCTTGAATGCTTGAATGTATTTGGATATTGTAGAATATTTTTGGAGGATTTCTTAAATGACTTAGGAGATGTAAAATGAGGTGAAAAACACTTATTTATAAAATTCTTGTGCCTTACTATGCATTCATACCTCATCATAGGCTGACATCTAGTAATTTTGAATAAAATCCCGAAAGGAAATTTGAAAATATTTTGAATTAGCCAAGGGGACTCCATTCTCCGCCACCTTCATGGTGAACGGTCCCACCCAGGACATAAACCAAGCTGCCAAAAATAATGTTGTGTTTAATGTTATTTGTTGGGATAATATGAAAACATACACTTAATTAAGAATATGAGGGCATAAAGAGACAAAATAAAGAATGAGAAAGGTGTAGATAAGGAGATTGTGCCTAGAAAAGCATGAAGGCTTGATACAAGACTTTCTTACAAGGGTATGCACAGGATCATGATGGGCTTTCTCAAAAAAGTAGTAATTTGATTGGTATGTGGTTGATGACTTTATTTTTACCCAAGTAAAATTGATGAAACGGTAGGTTTTCAAAGGGAGATTCTTAGTTTTCAAATCAACATAAATTCAATATGGTTCACTCTTGAACTTAATAAATATTATTCATTTCATTTCAATCATGACCAAAGTCCCCATTGATAGGATGATTGAAAACATATATACTAAATGAGACATTTTTGAACTAAAAGCATGTGTCCTTACCCTATGCCTACACATAACACATAGGATTAAAACAACTTGAATTTCATGAATTCTGACCAAGCTACAGGACGACATGTATGATTTTTATATTTTTTAAAATTTGTAATAAAAATTCGCAATTAATTATTTACTTTGAAAAAAATTACAAAATATGCATCACATTGATATGAGTCGTTCATTTATATATAAAATATTATAAAAAATATTATCATTTTATTGTGGTTAGGTGGTCAGCCAACACCTACTTCTTATTTTTTCCTTGAAATTCAAGTACTACTGCATTGAAATTTCAAATTTCACCAAATAGATTTTTTTTTTTTGAAAAAAAAACTAGTAGTTTAGAAACTACATTCAGTTTGCTATAGATTCTAGTCTTATATATTTTTGAAATAATATAGATAACTTATTCATTTTTTTATGTCAAGTTGCCTAACTCTAATTTTTCTAAAGTTTTTGCCACTTAAGGGCCTATTTTTTCCATGATAATCCTGCACATACCCACAACACTTCAATATTGGACTATTTGATGTGTAAAAACATGATTTTTAGGTGAAATGTATTAAGTAGATTCTAGAAGAATGTGGAAATTTCTTACAACACTTAACAACACATTTACAAGATGTTGTTCTTTGATTTTTGGTACCTAAATAAGCACATTCAAGCCATGATACATCATAGAATTAGAGAAACATAGATCCAACACCATGAAACAAGACCTAAAATGCCATGAAAATGACAAGGGGCCATTTTTATATGGCACAATTAGATATCACTTTGAAAGTAGTTTGTCAAGATTTCAATCCAAATGGATTGGGGTTGATGACCCTAGTTTTTGGTCCAATTTTGGGTAGAATCTATAGTTTATTTAATGGAAGTTGTCAAGAACTTTGATGCTAAATGTTGATATTTTCATAATGTTTCCTTCAAACCATATACATTGGGATTAATCCTATCTTTTCAAGTTTTAATGACATTGGCATATTATGTGGATTATCTATATTGATTTTGCATGTGGTTATCGAATGTTCCTTAAGGTGGTTGTAGATATGGTGCATACTGACATTGCCATGTAGATTTAATTCAAGGATGCTAAGTTGAGGAAGGTGCCGCCAGCTAGGCATGCACCATAACATTGAACAAAGGAATCACTCAAGGTTTAAGGAGGTCAATGGTAGAAGATTCCTCATGCAAATGAATGTAACCACCTTGTAGTGGAATTTAATGATTGAGAAGACATGAGCATTACTATTGTGCTAAATCTACATTTGGAAATTCATGTCTGACTAGATTCCATGCACGTGTAATTGTCACCACTCCACTTTCTCTATTTTCCCTAAATGGCATCATCCCAATCATGGAGTTGACTACCTTGCTTAGTTGATAGTATAAATAAGGATCTAATGCTCATTCTTTGGAGGTTGCATGCTTTTATATTGTAATTGCACTCTCAAGTTTTCAGTAATACAAATACATTACTCTTTTGTACTTATGATTTATAGTGAATAAAATAAAGTTCTGAATCTAAGTTTCTCAGTCCTTATTAGTTTTAGAGGATACTTATCCAAGGGGGACCACTTGGTGAGTCATTCATCCTCTTAGTTTAGTATTAGTTTAGTGGGTAAGTGCACCAAGATGGTTCCTAAAAAGGGGGCTTAAGTGGCCACTTTTTTTTTCAAATCGGGAAATATTGACCTTGGACATGAAATTAAGGATAGTTACACTCAAAATTTTGAGATGGAACAAAAATGAGGATCGAAGTTCTCTGAGTCTACTTTCTAAACTACTAATTTATTTGAAAATGGTTGATATTAAGGGGTTCAAAAGAGGGACGTACACAAATTGGTGCTATTTTTGTTAGAAAAACATAACATAGCAACTCTTGTACGACTCGAGCATGGTAAACTTTTTTGTAGTATTTTTAAAATCACTACGGTGAAAAGTTAGCTAATAGTATCTAGTTGATGCATGATTTTTTTGATAATTTTTTAATGAATATTTGATTTTTTACTAATTTTCTAAGTAGGAACTTCTTGAAAAGCAGACTTTTGGCCTTGCTCCCCCTAAAAAATTTTGAAGGTATTGATTTTTTAAAAAAATAAAATGAATTGTAGAATAGATTCTAGTTTCTAAAAATGTAATTTATTTGAAATTTTAATGAATAGTTAATTTATAATGAAAGAAACACCAAACACTACTTTTTAGTGAAAAAGAGACATAAAAACAAAATAAATTATGGATGAAAGGCTTAACATTGTTAAAAAGTGAAAAAAGTACATTGGATAGCTAAGAGAGAACCTAACATTAGCCATGTGTTCAATTTTTTTGATATTGAACCAAATGTAATCCTGACGGTGAGCACGAACCTGATTATGTGAAAAGACTATAGAATTTGCAAAAGCACGTCTCTAGTCATTGGGAATGCCCTCCAATTCTTTGGGTTGGTATTCCAAGGTAAATATCAATGCTAAGGCTTAGGGATTCCCAAAGAAAAATATAACATGAGCGCATTATAACGCACTCACATTATGTTCTAGTTTTGACATTTTTGCTTATCCAGGATACATATCAAGCAATACATAACGTGCATGCATTATAATGCTCTAGTGTTTTGTCTTTGTTAATGTTAAATGCCACTCTATTGAATTTTGTTGATATATTTGTATGTTTGTATGTACATGTATGTTGGTGTGTCATGTATGTATGTATGTATATATCCTTGTATGTATGTATTTATGAATGCCTACATGTATTAGTGCATGTATATTGTATGGATGTAGGATTTTATGTACATATGTATTATGCTTGTATGTATTTATGTATGTCTTTAGAGGGAAGGAGAATTTTAAGAGAGAGAGAGAGTTGAGAGAGAGGGAGAGGGGGTGGAAGTGAGAGTTTAAAAGAGAGGGAGTGGGAGAGAAGGGATTAGAGTGAGGGGGACTTACCTAGGTAGGGTGAGAGGGAGAGAAATGAGAGATATCTAGGGAGATGGAGTCAGAGAGAGTGGGAGAGTGTGGGAGAGAGTGGAGGAAGAGAGAGAGAGGAAAATGGAGAGAGAGGGAGGGAGAGTGGAGGAGGTGGAGGGTGGAGTGGAGGAAGGAAGAGTGGAGAGTGGAGGAATGGAAGGGAATGGAATGGAAGGAATGGAAGGAGGTGATGGACACCATCTGAACAAAGATAAATATAAATAATAAATAATCGATTACGTAAAACCATTCAACCACAACATCATTAAAACATTCATTAACGATAACCACATTAATAAGAGTAGACCATATTAAACCATATAAGCAAACACAAATGAATTAATCATGAAGATATTAAATATATATATATATATATATATATATATATATATATATATATATATATATATATATGTATATATATATATATATATATATATATATATATATATATATATATATATATATATATATATATATATTTTTCACAGATACAACATAACATAATAAGTAATTAAAAATGATAGTTCATGAAAGATTACATGGCATGAATATACATTACATCAATATGATATTACAACATAATGAACATATAAACAAATTACATCAAGGTCTTCCCAATATATGTGGGAGAGGTACATCAATAAATGAAATACATCACTAGTACAAATGCACATCTGGAGCATATGAATCCTGGATCAACAACATCTGCCAAAACCCTGTAATGAAAGATACAACTACATCCAAAGGGAACCCAACGGGGTGCATAGCACATTCCACCCAACACCCCCATGCTAGGAGTAAACAAGGAAGGATCCCCGACCAAGCACATCTAACCATAACACAAGACTAACTCCAGACAAGACAACATAATATCACTAGACCACACTAAAAACTAAACAACGATAAATCACCAAAAGACATAATAATAGACCACTTTCGAATAAATCATTTTTCAAATATTACAACAAGTCATGAAACACATCATCAATAAATCTCAAGTCATAATATCAAAAGACTACTTCTAGAGGACTTCAATAAAACAACACAAATGGAATGTTAGAGTAGAGTGTCATTGCATGGCTTCACATGGATTATCCAAACAACCTATCAGAAGGTGTCACCTTCATCTATACATGGATTATCCAGATAACCTAGTTTAAGGTGTTGCCTCCATCTTTGGTTCTCCTGACAAGCTATCTCAAGGCGCCGCTCCATAGGGTTACTCATGTGGAATCATTAACCTTTCATGAAGACAAGGAACTAATCTTGCCAACCATGACCTTCTCGGTCCCCTTTAGTCTATGATAGCACTAACAGGCATATGAGGCATCATAATTATCTTATTAATGTTTAAACCACCCACCCATACTTAATTACTTAGATTATCACTTATTACTTTAACTCTACATGGGTTACCTTGATAGCCCCTTTGTGAGTTGACCCCCACTTAGAGCCACTCTCTCTAAACACTCAACAAAAAATATACAACACAAAAGGATTGTATCAACAATAAATACTGAACCAATCAACTGGATCCTCTGCAAGGCATAACCATCTCGCCAAAACATATGAAACACATATAAAAATTAGTACAATCCATGTGTAACACAATTCACAACCATAGACCCAAAATAGGTCCATATCAAATTGCAAAATCAATACAACATCAATATTCCCACCTCTGGAAGTCCTAAACAACAACTTAAGTTCCTATAAGAGGATAACCTAACTCTAGGGTTTTCTGCAAGATATAAACCCGAACAAAAGAAAACCACAATAGACTCAATGAATAGCCTCAAGAAAAAGCAATTTACACAAAACAACACCACACAACTCATTTCAAAACATAATAAATTTCGTTAGCTTTATAAATCAATTACTTGATAAAATTCAATTTAATTAAAAACACATAATTTATCTTTAATTCTCTCAATTATACTTTAGCATTGCAATTTTCTCAAAATTATCATATTAAATTCATAATCACAACATATCACATCTTATATATATATATATATATATATATATATATATATATATATATATATATATATATATATATATATATATATATATATATATATATATATATATACATATATACGATTTTATGCATATATACATATATATGTATATATATATATATATAAAATAAAACATATATATTAAAATCATTGCGTTTAAAACATATTATAAAAATTGCCTTAATAATATACAGTAAATTTATAAACACACACACACACACATATATATTAAACCAAAATCAAATAAATAAATAAAAAGTTTAAATAAATCAAAATGGCATGGATTCTACGCAGTAGAG
>VDFB02378495.1:63752-81284 GCA_007258455.2 Sequoia sempervirens | reverse complement strand
GAAAATATTTTAAACACAGTCAATTGCATCACTAATTTCAGTAGATGCATCACATAAAACTACATATGTGTTACATAAATACATATGCGTTACGAAAATGCTTCAAATGCAGTGTTGCAGACAGATGTGTTGCAAAATTCTACAAATGTGTCACTTTGTGCTCATAGATGCATTGTAGAACCTATAACTATAAATATTTCTATTTTTCACAAAAATTGTTAGCACTTCACGTCGGGTTCACCATTTGTACGACCAAAAAACAAGAAAAGAAGCATGAATCATAAGCAATCCAAGTCTAATCTATCAATGAAACACAAAGTAGCATAATAAATTGAAATAAATTAAAACGATACCTTCTTATGTCAACATTGAATCACCTTCATTCGCTCTTCTCATATATTATGTGTGCACAATCGCAATAAGCTCAAATGAATATGATATCAAAATATCGAAGATTGCGGTTAGCCTTCAAATGAGAATGAAGGTTGATTTTATAGAAAATGATGATTTGGGTGGGCGCTCAAGATAAAAGGAAGAACTGAAGAAATCGATGTAGAGAATCAATGAGAGGAATTGATTGATTGGTTAACTGGTTGCATGATTTCAATTATATGTTTGCATGAATTAGTTAAGGAAATTGATTGATCTATTGACTCAAACTGAGTGGGAGTGAACTGAATTGATTGAGTGGACTAAAATTGATTAGTTAGTGGATTGAGAGTAAGTCTCAATCAGTAAATGAGGTGAAAATGCACGAGATTAAATAATTCATTAATTATTAAAGGAATGTGTAAGATGAATTTAATAAATAAAATAATTTATTTTATTTATTTATGGGGAGGTTAATGTTGAGGAATTTATGGATAATTAAGTAATTAAAGTAATTATTTAATTTAGGAAAGGATAATGGACAATTAATTAAATAAATCACTATTTAATTAATTTAGAAGAATAAAGGTAGTTAGGGATGTAATTAAATAAATAGGGTAAGAATAATATTAAAGTGAATTAATTAAATAATATGATATTATTTAATTAATAGTGGAATATGAAATTAGCAATAATTAAATAACTGATGATTATTTACTCATTAGGATAAAACAATAGTTAGTGTAAGCACATTGGTTGTAGGCTAGGACAATTTTGAGTGTCTATAGTGGTAAATTGATTAAATCAAATTGAAGTGTGAAGGTGAATTTTAATCCTATAAGCAATGATTATCAAACATGCAAAATAAAAGAATACAAGGCAAATAAAAATTGATAAATGTCTATAAACAAATCTTCTTTGTCCTAATGACAAGACGTATCAAATTTTCTTTGTCCCAAACCTTGGAATACAAATCAATCAAAAGGCATCTAAGCAAACAAATTTAGTATTGTGTCAATATCACTTAGAATTGACAATTTAATGCAAGATTAAACCATTCTGAATTTATACTTTAGAAAATACTACAAGAAAACAGAAGCAAATAAAGTCAAGGAAATCATTTCAAACACAAAATGATTCACACAATCACCATGAGATTTTGTGGACCAAGTTGCTTAATCTAGTACCGAGGAAAGAATTATTAAAAATGGTTTCTCAAGTCATGTGGAAATGACAGTGATCATTGTGTTTCCATCATAGGACAAATAATTGAGCTATAAGATTTGGTCTCACCTAGTAGTTAGTGCTTTTTAATCCAAGATCAATTTAAACTCAAGAAGCATGTATTACCTACCACCTTCACACTTGAAACAAATTATTAACACACCAAATCAATAAGAATAATGACAAAAAAAATAAAGGTAGATAAGCACGAGTTTACAATAAACATAGAAAATCAAGTTTCATGCCACTACAAAAGATCTAGGGAGTGCACGGACCTCCAAAAACCCCATGGCAGTTAGGCAAATCCATAGAGTGATTTGGTTCCTACAAAATGCCACCCTGTAATTTGATGGAATTCTTAGCATAGTGCCCATTACACAATTTTCCACATTTAGAATGTTGTCGATTTTAGCTACTCAAGGTTAAAAAAGCCAAATGGATAACCCAATGGCCCATCTTCCTTTCCAATCAAGCCACGTCAATAACTATCATACTAGACACCGTCAAATCCATCATGGTGAATTTTCAAGGTACTAAATTCCTCTAAACATAGAAGAACTAAACTAACCAAATTGACATCCAGTTGGTTCAAGTTCCCAATTGTTAAGTTTCATAACCCTACCTGGAAAATGTCAAAAGGTTTGTAAGTTTTTAAAAAACATAAATATATGTATCAAAGTTGCATGTTTGGGTGGGTGATATATCTTGCAGAGCGAGTGATTGAGGTCATTGTAGAAGTGTTTGTGGTCACATAATGCTCCATAGTTGAGCAAATTCTTGTATATTTCAATTTCTAATTTGAAGAAGAGGCACAGTATAATGTCCCCTTTTTAGCCCTATGTTTTTCAATGGCTAATAACCCATTTCTAGAGTTTCATGGGCTACTCGAAGGCATTTTTTAGGGTTTCCTAAATTCTTGGAGGTTTCTTGTTAGTTTTCAATGGCCGATAACCCATTTCCAGAGTTTCATGGGCAATTGCATCCTTGATTCAAAAAGCAGCTCTTCCTTCAGCATTCCAATGGAAAGTGGTCTTTCCTTTCATCATATCAACAATATGACAGTTTTCTCAGCAAAATCAGGTACAAATCTTCTCAAGAAATTAATCTTTCCAAAGAAAGAATGAACTACAATTTTGCTGGCTGGTAAAGAAAGATTTTGAATAGACTTAACTCTCTCTGGATCAATTTTAATTCCTTCTTTGGATACAACATGCCCAAGAAGTTTTCCTTCTGTGACCCCAAAAACTGACTTTTTAGGATTAAGAGAAATACCATGCTTGCGACATCTTTCCAGCACATCTTGCAAATGAAAGAGATGATTTTCACGATCTTTTGAAAAGACAGTGAGATCATCTAAATATACTACAATATATCTTCCCAAGATACCATGGAAAGAAAAATCCATAGCTCTCTGAAAAGTTACTCCTACATTGATCAATCCAAAAGGCATTATGCGATATGCAAATGTACCCCAAGGAGTAGTAAACGCAATTTTATGCTGATTTGATTCACTTACCTCAATCTAATTATAACCTGAAAACCCATCCAACATAGACATCATTTCAACTCTAGTTACAATTTGTAACACTTGATCCATTATTGGCAAAGGATAATTGTCTTTAAGTGACAATTGATTGAAATTTCAGAAATCTACACAGATACGTATCTCTCCATTCTTCTTACGAACTGGAACTATATTAGCTATCCATGTTGAATGATGGATAGGAAAGATAATTCGTGCATCTAGCATTTTTTGAATTTCGGAGTAAATAGTACCTGAGATTTTAGGATTATACTGGCGTTGCTTTTGTTTGAATGGTACTGCATCCAGCTTCAAAGGAATTTCATGTTGCACTTTGTCAGGTTGAAAAGACTTAAGATCATCATAAGAATAGGCCAACACATCACTATATTGGCGTGAAAGTTGAATGAACTGATCCTTTTCTTCAGAAGTACAATTATTGCCAATATTGACAAACTTTGGATTTTCTTCAGATCCAATATTATATTTCTCATATCCCATGTGAGAATCAGAATTTACTTCCTGTTGTTGGCTTTTGATATAGCGATCATGCTTATCAAAAAGTCTTTCCAGTGAAACCAACCCTTTAGGAATTTTATTACCTTTCAACTGTATAATTTCTTCATCTGGCTCGGAAGAAGTGTTTGACATTGAATCTGAGGAAGAAGAAGAATTACTTCCTTCAAAATACAGATTGTTGAAACTATCTTCAGTTTGCAGAAAATTAATAATCTATTTATCATCATTAAAAATCTGCCAATGATCCCAATTATCAGGTACACTAGGACTACAGATCAATTCAATGATATATTTATCTTGATTAAAATCAAGATGTGGAATCAAAAGTGTAGCTGAAACTACCAAAGAATCAGCTCTATTATTTAATTCACGTGAAACCACTGAGATGTTGAAAGCATCAAAATTCTCAATATTTTCCCACACTAGGTTGCGATAGTGTTTGAGCCTTTCGTTCTTTGTTTGATATACATTCCTTACTTGACAAACAACTAATTTCGCATCACCTTGAGCATGAAGATTCTTAATTCCTCTGTTTAACGCAACAGCCATTCCGAGCAACAATGATTCATATTCTGCCGTGTTGTTGGTATTAGCGAATTGCAGCTTGAAGGAATAAGGAAAAATTTCTCCTTTGGGAGAAATAAGAACTACGCCAGCTCCAAATCCATTAGCAGCACATCTACCATCAAACTCGAGAGTCCAAACATCATTTGAATTGAGAATAACATTGGAACTTGAACTGCTGGAACTACCTTCTTCTGAAATGGATACATTTTGAAGAGAAAGAGTATTTTCTTCTTCCAAAAGGTGACAATGAACTTCTTCTGACTGAGGAAAAGATTGAATATCCTCATCTGCATTTAAAGATGAAACGTCTTCAATTCCATTTTGAGAATCAGAAGAATTTACCTCCAATACTTGATTTTCATCAGTATCAATAGATCCTTCACTTGCTGAAAGAAATGGAGAATTTGAATCACTTGAAGGCCAATCTTCAGCAAACTCAGAAACTTCATCAATATGGAGGTAATAATTCCCAAAACCAGCAGATTCAAAGAGAATCTGCGCATGAGGATCATCAGATTTTACCACCATATACTTAGTTTCTTTTTCAAGAACAATTTTTTGCACAACGCCTTTGATAGGAATCTTGGCTTCTGTCATGTCCATATTAAGTTCACCCCCTACATCCTTACAGAAATTACGCCCAAGTAACATACCATAAGAAGCAGGAACATCCGCAACCAAAACTGTCATCTTTATTTTCTTATCAGGAAATGCTGCAAAAGCAAATTGCACATCTTTGATTTGCCCAATTAGGGGCACTTGTTTATTATCCATTGAATAGCAACTACCAAAAGTTTTGGTAAGGGTTAAACCAAGACAATTGGCCACCTTAATTGGCATAACATTGTCTAAAGCACCAGAATCAATAACACAATTGCTTAACTTAAAACCATTGATAAGCAAGGAAATATAGAAAGGTTCTATCTTTCCCGGGATTGAAGAGGGAATGGTAATCAAGTTATTAGGCAAATTCTTAGCCTCTTGAACAGCAGGGGTATTTTCAGTAGAGCTTGAAATAGGACGAGTATCCTTATTCTTCACAAATTTTACCAATCTATCAAATTGGTCAGGATTAGCTTGAAGATACTCAACTTCAGACATTTGAATTTTGGTCTTCCTAGCATGATCAATGATATCCAAAGCTTGAAAGGAATTTGCTAAAGATGCAGAAGTAGTATATTTTGCATGTAATTTAGGATTTGATAAGCTGGTCTTCGGCTCATTAGAAGAAACATTAGGAAGATTACTTACTTGATTTTTCACTGCATCTTTAGACAAAGTAGGCAGGGGTGTTCCTCTTTTAGCAATAGTAACTGGCAATTGAACATTGTTCTTTGCCTTTGCTTCTTCATCTTGTTGAGCCAAACGAGTCTGGGAACGTGTCATTACAGCATAAGCTTGACTATGATCATTATCAGTTGACACTGAATTATCATAATGCATGAACCGTATAGTGGAGTCGCCAGCGGCTTCTTCTTCACTTTGATAAAAGACAGCATCATCTTCAGCTTGAAAGTCAGCAGAAAAAGGTTCATTTTGATCAATCTCATAATATCCAACTGCTGATTTCTGTGGAGGAGCTTCAAGTGCAAGCCTTTCTGGAGGAGAAGGCAACTTAGGCTGATTTTTAGCAGCACAATTTGAAGTTGAATTAGGATATATCCTTCTAGGAATATCCTTATATGAAGCAGCATATGGAGCTTGTGAAACTTGCTTCTTTAAAGCAAGAAGTTCATTGGCTAATTTATGCACCATAGGATCAGTAGAACCAGCAACAAGAGACTCAGAAGAAGACTTTCCCTTGAACCGATTAGGATCCTTCCGAATTTCACCAGCCAAAATCAAATCATCTTCTATCTCCGTGGCAAGAGCTTGAGCATGGATCAAATCAGTTGGAACAGCTGTCTTCAACAAGAAACTAACTTCAGGTAGCTAAGAACTGATGAAGAAACACTTAAGATTTGCAGGAGTAGGTTGAGAAGTAATAGGAATTCTATTCGCTAATTTGTTGAACTTAGCAATGAATTCACGCATGCCTTCATGTGTATCTTTTTTCATCTGAGTCAACTGAGCCAACAAAGCATGTTCATCTTCAGCAGGTTTGAAACGTTCTTCAAACTTGGTCTTAAGAGTATCCCAATTGGTAATGACACCAGCCGCCAAATTATAAAACCAATCTGCTGCAATACCTTGGAGAGTTTCGACAAAAAGGCAAACAGCAACATCTTCATGTTCAACTCCAAGAACACCACATGCCATATAAAAGGACTTGAAATGTTCATTTGGATGTTGTTTACCATCTCCATAAAACTTAGGGAGATTTTTTCGAGAACCTTGTGGAAGAGCATGAAGAGGTGGCATTAAAGCCAAAGGACCAAAAGCTACTCCCCAAGGGCCAGGAAGAGCAGCAGCAACAACAGCCATAATAGAAATGGAAGATATTAACGGCTTCAAAAAGAAAGGCGAAACTTCACTTGGAATAGGCTTTTTCTTCTTGGATGGTGGAAAACTAGTAGTTCGTGAAACAGAGGATACACTGGTGAGCAGCTCAAACTTAGCTTGTTCACCTAGAGAAATTTCTTGAGAACTTTGACCCTTCTTACGACGAACGTAATAATGAATTCCTTCCAGTGTATAAGCTGAACAAAAACCAAGTAAACAGATTTAGAATACCGGACTTCAAAAGAAAGCGAGAGGCTTTCAAATGCGTTCGTATCCCCAGCGGAGTCGCCAAAAACTGTTGGTTGAATATTTTGCAAACTTGTGAGGTTTAGCAAAATGGTGGTTTCAGCCACAGTGTGTGAGTTAAAACTCTCCTAATTAAGGGAAGGCTCCCCCTTTCCTACTAACTAAAACAAATATGGGTGGAACGATAACCTTTCCTCTTGTTTCAGGAAAGATTAATTCTTTTCTCTTCGCAGAAAAGTAGTATTAACTTTTAAATAAATTTTTACAGCAGCTTGCAATAAAATCAAGAGAAAGGAAATGAAGTTTTCTGAAAGCTCAAAGACTTTCGTCACTTCCTTCGCGACAGGAAAACAATCTCAAGCGCAAAGTCTTGAAAATCTGAGATCCTATCTACCCTTTTGAAAGATAATCCAATGACAATATACAGCATAAGACAGCACAAAGTCTGCAAGTATGATGTATCTATTAATTACTACAAATGGGAATTATTACGAGCTCAAAGACTTGCAATTCTTCTTGATTTCTAACTTCAAATTATGAATTCAACCTTCAATATTGACAGCACAAACTCTGCAAATATTTCAATTGATGCTCTCCTTAGCAATTTTCTACAATCTCCAAATAATCACAAAGTAATGCTCCAAAATGACATAAGAACACATTGGAAGCAAAGTAGGACTTCAACACAAAGTCTGAAATTTCCAACTCTTTGATATTACTTGAAAAATAACAACTTATAACTATAAAGCTCAAAGTCTTTATGAGTACAAAATTCTGCAGAATTTTCTTGCTTGCCAAAAAGATAAATATTACAAAGGACCCTATCAAGTATTTATAGGAGAGAGGTCATGAGAAAAAGGTGGGAGGATCTCAACTAACTTGAGAAATTCTCTTAACCACCAACTACTTGTAATTGACTTATTCCAAATTACAGGCCTAAATTATTTTGACTTGTAACTTGATTACATGTAATTACATTTTACAAAACTGCAAGTGAAAGAAACACTTGCGATTACAAAAAAAAAATTTACATGTAGTTTGTCAAAAACAAAATACATAAAGATAAAACACTTTTATTCCATTTCAGTCCTAGCTTTGAAAGACTGAAATTTGTTGATAATTTCCTGCAACTCATCTAGATCGGAGCTTAGTGTGTTCATGGCAACCACAACAGTCTTAAGGATTACATCAAAATATCTTATTGTTGCTTCTTTATGTGCTTCATGGACAGTTTGCATCTTATCAAGGATCATTCGATGACTAACAAATTTATTAATTGAATCCATGGTAAACTGTTCTGATTCCAGCTCTTGACGAAGATTTGTTGCCATTTTTGTAGTAACCACATCAGTTGCAAGTAATTCTCCTTCATGATTTAAAATTTTGCAAGAAATTTTCTCAAAGTTAGAAAGTATGTCCTGCTCAACTTCGTCACTCATCTCTAGTGTAGCTTGAACATCTTTGATGAGATCCTCAATAACTAATGACTTATTTGTCATGAGTTCTTCAAATTCTACGTATTTTTCTCTATTTGGTATGATTGAATTGCTGCGTAGAATTTCTAGCTTGAATTGATCCATCTCATGCCATATTTTTAAATCTTTTCCAAGTGAATCCAAACTTTGCTTGAAAGCTTCCAAAGTCTGATTCATCTTTACTCTTGCTATTCTGATAGTATTCAGAATTTGTAATGCCTTTTCAATTATTGGTATACCTTGATCAATCAGCTGTGCTACCCAAGAATCAACTGCTTTAGCCTTTTGTGCAATTTTCTCCAATTGCTTGACTGATTCTTCAGAAGGTAAAAGAAGTTAATGGATTAACTTGCTCTGAAGAGTTGGTAATCTTTTGAATTACCGAAACAAGTTGTGCATTCTCCTCTTTCAGCTTTTCTTTCTTTGCCAAGAGTTCATTATAACTGTGTGTCAAGACTGTTACTGAACTTTGGGCATCTTGCATCATGCTAGCATGTGTTTGTTTGCCTAAATCCACCCTGGTGAATTTGTAGTCAGATACTTGCATCTCTTCTGGTGACTTGTCTGCAAGAGGTTCAGCTATTTCTGCATACTTCATCCTATTGCTGTCCACAACCACCCGTGAAACCATTTTAGCTTTCTTTGCAACCTTTTGGCTTTGATTTCTTCAACTGCTGGAAATCAAACACATCAGGAGAGATTGCCTGTTTCTTTCTCTTTAAAGTGACTGAACTCAACCATGGAGGAAGATCCAATGTATTTGCATTTGAAACAGCAACCGTGGTTTGTGCAGAAACAGATTCATTCTGCGCCACAGTTGTTACCCTAGGAGATGTCTCAGTTTGAATTGCAACAAAAGTTTGTTCGGATGGCGTATTGTGATCAGCATTAGCCATAAAGCAATCAAAACTTGCAACTGATGTATCTATTTCTGGAAGTGTCATCTGTGATGTCATTGGATACATTGGATTGGCATCAAAAACATTCTCCAAATTATCATGCATGTTCTCCATAGAAGTGGTCAATGTGGATGAAGTTGATGTATGAAGAGCAACTTCCGTAGGAGCAATAGAAGGAACAAAAATCGTTGAGAAAGAATCAACATCACTATCAATTTGAGACATAGGAGACAGTATTGATACTGGTGCAACATCAATATGAGGAGACATCATATTTAGAGCAGTAGGAGACTCAAGAACCTGTCCTTCTTGCTGATCAATGATTTGGATCTGCGTCTCTTTAACCTCCTTCCCTTTTAATGTTGTTTTCTCCAAAGGTTTTTCCACAGCACGACTGACTTTTAACTTGATTCTGGTTCCTGAAGAAGAAGCACCTTCCTTGGACTTATCTTTGACTTTTGATTTCAATCCAACAGGTCCAACTGAATCATCATCATCATTAACCCTGATTTTTATAGTTTTGACACCTATGCTCTTGAGCCAAGAATTAGTATTTGCCAAGACTGATTGAAATTTGTTAAAGATAGAACTTGATTCTTTATGAGACCACCGTATTGCTGGAATAGAAGCGTCAGCAACCCTTTGTTCCTCATACTCTGGATCTAAAATCTGGCCATCATCAATCACTCCTTCTGGGATCAAGGTCAGATTAAGATCTATAATTTGTTCAACTGTGAGCCTGCAATAGTCCATTTTATGGATGTCCTCTGTTCGGAGATCTACCCAAATATCTTCAAGGCGATGTACATGAGTGAAAGCTCTTTTTATCTTGTCCTTCATTCCTCTGTAGTTGAAATCTGTTCTCGCCTTGAATCTTTTTAATTTGATCTCCTGAATTTCGGTTTCTATTGCTTTTGCCTTTGAGGTAGTTGTCAAGGAGTATCTCCCAATCTGCAATGGATTATGAGATGAGATACTTACTCCAACTTTATGTTGTACAGTTTGTCGTGCATGCACTGTCATCAACTACCTTGCAAGCTCCATTAGAATGATTTTATCTGTTGGATATCTTGGAAGCATGTATGGCTGATCTTCGAAACAGCCAACTCTCATGTAGGTAAAAGTGGGAAACTGGAGGAAGAGACAACCATATTCATTGACCTTCTTCCAAGCAGCGTCAGATACTTTGTTGTTTTGCAAGGTCTTGTCAAATAGACACATGAAATGACCAAAGAATGCGTCTTGGACTCTTCTATAATGAATCCTGCTTGGTCTCAAAGGCAGCTGATCATAGTACTCCCAAACTGGAACTAGTGATCTATCTCCTTGGGTAGAAAGGCCTGGAAATTGCCTCAATGAAGCTGCTATGTAAACCAAATAGGAGTTCATATAGAATGAGAGCGTAGTAGGAACTTGTGCAAGCTGCTCACATAAACTATCGCTGATTATTTTTCCCCAAAAGATTGTGTGCTGTGCCTTTCTTATAACCACTATGAACTTGTACATCCACTTCTCAAAGACATTAGAGAATTTCAACCCCATTATCCTGCTTAAGAGTGTGATTATATCATTGACTTCTTCTTTGAATTCAGATTGATATAGCTTAGGCCACCGAGACACACAAGTTCGACACTTCAAAAGCCATTTAGTATTGATGTGCTGTATACAATCTGCTTTCTTCTGTTCATAATGATCAAGAGCACTCTTTATTGAGATGTCTGAATATATTGGCGCATCTGGAACTCTGAAAATCCTGTTAATGGTTTCTGGATCAAGCCTAATGACCACATTACCATCATCATCTTTGATAGTTTTGGATTCTCTGTCAAAGTGAGCTGTGCATGCAAGGACAAACTCTGGCTCTAGGGCAACAACAGGAAAAGAGGAAACCAAATGGATGTGACTTTTCAGCAACAACTGCAGATGATGAGAAGTTGATTTCACAGTTCTTTTAAGAAATTTAGACATATCAACATGTCCGATCTCCGTGTCTCTGATTTCTTCGATGTTTGAGACAACATGAGAAGGAGGAATCTCATTCTGATACTTGTCATACTTGTACTTCATCTTTTTGTTCGGTGGAGAAGCTGGTTCCTCCGTTATCGAACAAGAATCTGCAAGGCTGCGATGAAAATTCCATAAAGTTAAGACATCATCAACATTTATAGGTGTAGACATGGCGGAGGCTCTAACTCGAAATGGTATTTTTGCTGTATGAGGGCAAAAAATGAGCATTATAACTCATTTCGGATCTTTGGAGGCTGATTGCAAGTGAAAGGGACATGTGCTTTTCATGACAAATAAAAAAAAGTTAAATTGCATCTTTGAAAAGTGCAAGTCAGAACTTTCAACTTGCATTTGCGGTCAAGCTCAAAAAGTCCGATTTTTAGGCACTTATAAGGCATTTCGGGATTTCGGAGGTTGACTGCAAGTGAAAAGTGTATTTTCAGGATTTTAGGAAGCCATTGCAAGTTTTATTTTTAAAAACTTTTTACTTGCTTTTAGGTAAAAATGCCCTACTTGCAATGAGTGGGAAAAAATCCCGATTTGCTTTCTAGGGGCATAATTTTATTCTTTTCTCATTTCAAGAAAATGGAAATGGAATTATGGAGAAGTAGTTGACATGTAAATGGAATGAATGAATGTAAATGAACAGTGAATGAAAGGTAAAAGGATATGACGGGTGAATCAGAAGATGGGAATAAATGGTGTATAAAGAAAAACACGTTTTGAAGGTATATGGAAAAGCATATGGAAATGAAAGGAAGAAAACACGTTTTGAGCTGATAGGAAAGATGAAGGCGTTTGAGCAAATGAAGGAAGACGTGTTTTTGTGAGATGAGGATGTATTAAATGGAATGAAAGGCGTTTTGAGTGAGGCAACGCGTTTTTATCAAAGCATGTTTTTTGAATGGCAAAAGATGGATGGAGGAAAACGGGTCATGAATGAGGGCGTATGGCGTTTGGAAATAAAATAAACGCGTTTTTATCAATGGAGAGAAAGGCGTAAGAAATGAAAAGAAAAAGACGTTTTTAGTAAAACGTTTTACTTATAAAATGTATATCAAATAATAGCGCCATAAAAACACAAAACAAATAGATTAAAACAAGAAGAAACTAAGAAAGTAAATGAGAACATACCTGCAAAAAGAGTTTGAAAACTAAAAAGAAAAGGAAACCCTGGACGTCTTGCAAAAATGCAGCCAAAGAAGATCGAATGGTCTGTCACAACTGAATGGCCTTTTATTGTAGCTAAATATTCAAAAATCGGCCATGAAAACAGGAAGAGAAGTGAATTCGAACACAAACTGCTCTCTCTTGAATGGCTTCGGAAATTTCATGACCCAGAACAAGTAATAAGGTGATTTCAAAATGAAGTAAGCTTGAGTTGGAGCTTTTTGAGGCTTTTACAAGTTCGCACCAAGTGAAATCGGGTTTGAGAAGAGCAATTGCAAGTTACTTTTCATCAAAAGACTTAAATCGGGGTTTTTAAAACATGTTGCAAGTCATTTGGACCTTTTAAAAGTCATTACAAGTGACTTTAAAATGCAATCGGGCTTTTGAGGACTTAAAACAAGTTAACTCATATGCAATCGGACCTTTTTCAAGTGACTGCAAGTGATTTAAGTGAAAATCGGGCTTTTTTCAAGTGATTGCAAGCAAAAATAAAAGAAGTCGGAACTTTTTAAAGTAGTTACAAGTGATTTTAGTGAAATCGGAACTTTTTCAAGTCATTACAAGTAACTTAAGTGAAAAAGTAACTTGCAAAGAACTTAAAAAGTTCCTACACTTGCAATTTATACTAAAAGTTCCTAAAAAGACTTTAAAAAGAAAATCAAAAACTTGCAATGGGATAAAAGTTCTTATTATAGACTTG
Source organism: Sequoia sempervirens (assembly GCA_007258455.2). NCBI lineage: Eukaryota > Viridiplantae > Streptophyta > Pinopsida > Cupressales > Cupressaceae > Sequoia > Sequoia sempervirens. Next base: position 68,144 of record VDFB02378495.1, on the reverse strand, counting down.
TAATAAGAAACTAAATTCCCCACTTGACAAAAAAAAATTGACCAAAAACACACTAAAATGACAGAATTTTACAAAACGGACGAGAGTGAGTGAAAAGTGCTAACCCAAAGGACTATAGACCTAAAATTGAGATTTTCAAAACTTTGCACCTCGTCATACGTGCTTAGAAGAGAAAATCTTCAAATTTCATCAAAATTTCGATAGGTTATCCCAATTTTTAACAAGTCAAAAATTAGGGACAACACATCCAAAGGTGGACACCTAAGATGGAGGTTTAAAAGTGAAATTAAAATAAAATATCATTTTCCAAAAGGGATGTCTAATTTGAGAGGGAAAAATAAATTCAAATTTATGGGTCTCAAGGTTATAACATGCCCTCACTTGCTCTCATTTTCACATGTTGATTGGATGATAATGAAATGTTGTCATAGTGAGAATTGAATTCCTTCAAGGGCTTTGGAGACGAAAAACCTTCAAAGTTGCTCTAGTTTCGAAGTTGAGAGATACTCCTAGCTGTTTTGAATTAGTAATTCAAATCTTGAAGACAACTATGGATGGCTCTTTCACTAGACCAAGACATGGTGATAACCAATATGCAGCCTTTAAAAAGCCTTTTTGGAGGCTGAAGCAAAGGGTCCTCTAAGTCCTTTGCTGCGACATGGAAAGCTGACTCCAAAATGTCCTCTTGTTTTATTCATAGCTGAAGCAGAAATCTTTTACAGAGCATGTTTAATCATGATAAGTTGGCACTTGATCTACTGGTTGGATTTTTGTTTAAAAAATACTGACTTTTTCCATATAATTGATCAAACCAAATTTTTAACCAAAAAATCAAACTGCCAAAAAATCTTTTAATCACAAATTTCCAGAAAATCACAATTTTTTGGTCAAAAATCAGTGTCTAGGTTAGGGTTGGTTTCTGATTTTTGCATAGATTTTTTCCCTAACCATAACCCTTAATCCTAAGAAAACTTTTTCCATATTAATTGAAAATATCTTTATCTTTTGGTTTTGCCCATTCATTCCCTAGATAGGTTTTTGCTGCTATGCAGTATACACTATACAACCATTGAGCTGTAACTTCACATGGATGGAAGCCCAAAAGAAGCTTGACACTAATCTGTACTGAAGTTTGGTTTAATGCAACACCATTATTCCTTGTAGCGAATATTCTATAAATCATGTAAATGTCTTATACTCAACAATCCCATCAAGGAAAAAATTTCATGATTCAATACACCGTTGAGATGAAACCAGTATTCTTTTTTTTCAATTAGGATGCAAATACCGCATCCTTGTTCTAAGAATCTAAACATTTATTTTTTAATAAAGCCAATCTAAAGAGTTATCAACAAATACTGATTTATTCTCGGTTCCGATCATTTTGATTTAAAGAGTAATTAAAACAACATAGTTGTTGATTACTCGTAAGATTTTGCTGAAATTGTGAACAAAATGTTATTGGAAAATCACGATGAAAAGGTGATTTCAATGTTTGAATAGCTTTAGCACATATCTTGCACAGTTAAAAACTCTCAAGGATTGAAGTCAACATGGTACAATCATATAATAAAAGATTAGAAAACACAGTAGAATCATGAAAGAAAAGCTAATCTATTTTGTTGTGGCTACTGCCATTGAAATCCATCTTCATCATTACTTGACGCAACAGGGGGACTGTTTGTTGTGATACAATCTTGAGCTGGTACTAAAGGCAATTTCCCTCCATAGATGTCAGGAAGTTGACTTTCATCAATATCATTCAGTAAAGTTCCCTTAAGATGCTTATCTTCGACAAAAATAATCTGCAGACCAATACAGACATTAGAGGCAATTTATCTACATGATTCTAAAAAATAACCTAAATTGCATTCACAGTGCAAGAATACTATGTTGTACAAAAAGAATTCTCGTAAATAAAAGGATAAATTCAAAATCACACAAGAAATGTATACTTGTCTTGTTTTTATAAACGAACACTGCATCTTAGAACTGTGATGTATATATGCTTCCTAAACTAGTTTTTGTAGAACTTGAAATGGTCATCCTCATGATTAATAGGAATCGTTATTTACAGAATTAACAGTCTCTGCTTATATAACTTTTACTGTAGGTCATTCATCTATTACTATGAATATAAGCATTTAGATTTTAGAACTGAAAAGTTTGCAGAAAACTCAACATAAGTGATCATAAATTGGATATCTTGATATTGAAAAGGATGAGACCAGCATTTCTACCAATGGACAGTACAACTTATCAAAATTTGAAAATGAATGATCTTAAAAAGATTAAAGCAAACATATTTATAATATAGGTGGACTGGACTCTAATACAAAAAGAAAAATAGAACCCTGGTCAAACTCATCATTATTGCCTGTTCTCTGTTAGATCAAGTTACTCTGAATGGTCAGGTCCTTCAATGCATATCCTCTTTCTATTTTTTTAACAATCATCTTCTGAAACTCATGTTAGGAATCAATTTGCAAGGAGCCTTCAAGAGTGCTTAGCATATGGGATTATAGCTTTCATGAGAACAGATAAGCAACTAAGTTAGCTGGTTATAGATTTAACTGATCCAATTTTAGACCACACCTTCCCAATTGGAAGGCTTTTGGTATCGAAAAGCTTACTCACTAGATAAGAAACACTTCCCACCTTGGCTCTTGGATGCTATTTGGTCTTGTATAGCTTAGCCTCTTCAGAACAACCTCAAATTGTTGCCACAGCACTTCCGCTTGTTTGTGAGTCTGATTAGTATCTGGACGAAAAGAAATTCTTTTTTCAACATTTTGTGCACTTAGTTTGTCCAACAAAATAAGGGAAAAATCTGTCCACTAGCATTTATCAACCTCTCCTCTTTTTGTGCACTTACCTAGGAGACATTCAAGCTGCTTTCGTAAACATGGATGATGAAGCTTGTCATACAATTGTTAGACTACATTTGTTTTCTCTTCTATAGTAAGTAATGAAGTTGCTGGTCCAGGTTCAAGGTCGGTACGGCTTTGAATTTTGGTTATGCAATATGGCAGATTATTTTCCCCCGGTTTCAAGTAGGGGTTCATATATACATATATAAATATATATGAATTTATCATATTTAAATATATATTATTTATATATTATATCATATATATTAATTTTTGTTCACTAATATTATATTAATGGATTCTATTATATGTTTCTTTCATACGATATAATTAACACATGAGACCATACATTTATATGCAGTAAAAAAATTAAATGTTGAAAATTCAATATCCTTTATAGATTTATTGGATTGAGCTAATAAATTCTTTTGTGTTGACAATAATAGTTTTTGTATAGCATAGCTCCTCTAGTTGCAAAATAATAAACATCTTTAGGATCCTAATGTTATGTATGCAAATTCATGTTTTCAGATTTTCATTAGTGCCTCAACTCATTAGTATAATAAAGCTCATATATTACATATTATTTTTAAAAAAAGGAAAATACAGCAACATATGCAAGGGTGCAATAACGAGGTTATAATTGGTGAGTGTTGCATAGCATGTACATGTATTTGACTCAGGTGGATAGTGCCTATCATAGATTTCAGAATGATAGTTTTGTTATAATTTCCATGGATAGTAATGAGATACAAGTGGTTAAAAAAATTTGAAATATGTTTTAAGCGTGAAAAAATTTGGGAAAGAAAAGAAAGAAGGAAAGAAAACACCCTTAAAAAAGAGTATACCAGTTCCTAAGAGAAGCTACTATATACAGCAGCCAACAATCCTTTATAGTTGCTAAAGGCCTTCTTGGCAAAAGAAATTGTAATCAACATGTATTTGACAGACACTAACAAATCAATAGATGCTCTTCTTTTTATGTTTTTTTCTTGAGACATATGGGTTTCACCTAGGGTTCATCTTGAGCACCTTGGGTACCCTATGAATCCTTACACCTAGGTACCTTGTGGGTCCTTACAATAAGAACCCATAGGGTGCCTCCAGCACAAAAGTTAACTAAGCTTGCATAAAAATCTATTAAGAAATAAGGAGCAAAAGCATCCTTATATAGGATTACAAATATCTTATCCACAAGAGGATAAGGATGACAAATATCTTATCCACAAAGGATAAGGATGACAGCTCATAGGATAAGATTGACAACCCATAAAACAAAAAGGTAAATCTTATCCATATAGGATAAGGATGACAAATATCTTATCCACAAAGGATAAGGATGGCAACTCATAGGAAAAATATCTAAAGTCGACATGATTTTATTAAAGAAGATTCCTGAAGTCTATCCTAAAAGCTAATTGACCATTACAGTATAAAACATTACTTGAATACCCTCCCTTAATGGTCATTCTACTAACTACACCAAGCTTTTCTTGAAATTTTACAAATTTGTCAAGACTCA
>VDFB02378495.1:0-63652 GCA_007258455.2 Sequoia sempervirens | reverse complement strand
ATTGAAATAAATAGTTATGCTACTACTTTTGATCCCCAAGATCATTCTTAGAGGATGCAAGGGGAGAGCATACGCAAAACACCACATGTCAAATTAACAACAAATTGCAAACTAATGATACTTCCGACCTCCTAGATCACATGTAGCATAGGGAGAGAGCATATGTATCTTTAGTCTACTAGACATAGAAAATAGTTGTTCTTTTTAAGCCCAAATGACAAGTTATTTACTATATAAATCAAAGGCACAAAGTTTCAATTTTAGTCTTTGGCAAGCAAACCTGCATCAAACTAATTAGTAATCTAAAAGCAATGTCTTCGTCAATCAAGCTGCAACAAATGAGATTAGAAGTCTTAAGGTAATTTATTTTCCTAACGATTGCCACAAGCTGCAACAAAGATTAGTAACCAGAAAACAACTAATCTAATATGAATCAAATAGTCTTAAAAAATAGACATTGAAAAATTTATACCTTTTGATTCAAAAGACAGATGCATCACAAAAGTAGTTGTGGCGTAAAAACTAGACAGATGTGTCATAGCAGGCGATCACAATACATAAACCTTCAAATACGTCGTAGAAAGTGAGAGATGCAGTATAGAAATACAGTTGCATCACAAAACTTGCACACACCAAAATCGCCAAAAACACACAAAACAAACAACCCAAAAATAATAAATGCAAGGTTACGGTTTCAAATAATCAGTTATCACTCCTATGTAATAATCAAAAACAACAATTGTTAGCAGAAAATGAAAATATTTTAAACACAGTCAATTGCATCACTAATTTCAATAGATGCATCACATAAAACTACATATGTGTTACGAAAATGCTTCAAATGCAGTGTTGCAGACAGATGTGTTGCAAAATTCTACAAATGTGTCACTTTGCGCTCATAGATGCATTGTAGAACCTATAACTATAAATATTTCTATTTTTCACAAAAATTGATAGCACTTCACGTCGGGTTCACCATTTGTACGACCAAAAAACAAGAAAAGAAACATGAATCATAAGCAATCCAAGTCTAATCTATCAATGAAACACAAAGTAGCATAAGAAATTGAAATAAATTAAAACGATACCTTCTTATGTCAACATTGAATCACCTTCATTCGCTCTTCTCATATATTATGTGTGCACAATCGCAATAAGCTCAAATGAATATGATATCAAAATATCGAAGATTGCGGTTAGCCTTCAAATGAGAATGAAGGTTGATTTTATAGAAAATGATGATTTGGGTGGGCGCTCAAGATAAAAGGAAGAACTGAAGAAATCGATGTAGAGAATCAATGAGAGGAATTGATTGATTGGTTAACTGGTTGCATGATTTCAATTATATGTTTGCATGAATTAGTTAAGGAAATTGATTGATCTATTGACTCAAACTGAGTGGGAGTGAACTGAATTGATTGAGTGGACTAAAATTGAGTAGTTAGTGGATTGAGAGTAAGTCTCAATCAGTAAATGAGGTGAAAATGCACGAGATTAAATAATTCATTAATTATTAAAGGAATGTGTAAGATGAATTTAATAAATAAAATAATTTATTTTATTTATTTATGGGGAGGTTAATGTTGAGGAATTTATGGATAATTAAGTAATTAAAGTAATTATTTAATTTAGGAAAGGATAATGGACAATTAATTAAATAAATCACTATTTAATTAATTTAGAAGAATAAAGGTAGTTAGGGATGTAATTAAATAAATAGGGTAAGAATAATATTAAAGTGAATTAATTAAATAATATGATATTATTTAATTAATAGTGGAATATGAAATTAGCAATAATTAAATAACTGATGATTATTTACTCATTAGGATAAAACAATAGTTAGTGTAAGCACATTGGTTGTAGGCTAGGACAATTTTGAGTGTCTATAGTGGTAAATTGATTAAATCAAATTGAAGTGTGAAGGTGAATTTTAATCCTATAAGCAATGATTATCAAACATGCAAAATAAAAGAATACAAGGCAAATAAAAATTGATAAATGTCTATAAACAAATCTTCTTTGTCCTAATGACAAGACGTATCAAATTTTCTTTGTCCCAAACCTTGGAATACAAATCAATCAAAAGGCATCTAAGCAAACAAATTTAGTATTGTGTCAATATCACTTAGAATTGACAATTTAATGCAAGATTAAACCATTCTGAATTTATACTTTAGAAAATACTACAAGAAAACAGAAGCAAATAAAGTCAAGGAAATCATTTCAAACACAAAATGATTCACACAATCACCATGAGATTTTGTGGACCAAGTTGCTTAATCTAGTACCGAGGAAAGAATTATTAAAAATGGTTTCTCAAGTCATGTGGAAATGACAGTGATCATTGTGTTTCCATCATAGGACAAATAATTGAGCTATAAGATTTGGTCTCACCTAGTAGTTAGTGCTTTTTAATCCAAGATCAATTTAAACTCAAGAAGCATGTATTACCTACCACCTTCACACTTGAAACAAATTATTAACACACCAAATCAATAAGAATAATGACAAAAAAAATAAAGGTAGATAAGCACGAGTTTACAATAAACATAGAAAATCAAGTTTCATGCCACTACAAAAGATCTAGGGAGTGCACGGACCTCCAAAAACCCCATGGCAGTTAGGCAAATCCATAGAGTGATTTGGTTCCTACAAAATGCCACCCTGTAATTTGATGGAATTCTTAGCATAGTGCCCATTACACAATTTTCCACATTTAGAATGTTGTCGATTTTAGCTACTCAAGGTTAAAAAAGCCAAATGGATAACCCAATGGCCCATCTTCCTTTCCAATCAAGCCACGTCAATAACTATCATACTAGACACCGTCAAATCCATCATGGTGAATTTTCAAGGTACTAAATTCCTCTAAACATAGAAGAACTAAACTAACCAAATTGACATCCAGTTGGTTCAAGTTCCCAATTGTTAAGTTTCATAACCCTACCTGGAAAATGTCAAAAGGTTTGTAAGTTTTTAAAAAACATAAATATATGTATCAAAGTTGCATGTTTGGGTGGGTGATATATCTTGCAGAGCGAGTGATTGAGGTCATTGTAGAAGTGTTTGTGGTCACATAATGCTCCATAGTTGAGCAAATTCTTGTATATTTCAATTTCTAATTTGAAGAAGAGGCACAGTATAATGTCCCCTTTTTAGCCCTATGTTTTTCAATGGCTAATAACCCATTTCTAGAGTTTCATGGGCTACTCGAAGGCATTTTTTAGGGTTTCCTAAATTCTTGGAGGTTTCTTGTTAGTTTTTTAGGGGTTCTTTGCAAGAGTTTGCCAGTATGATTTCTATGTCTTTCTAGGTTTTCAAAGAGCTTTGGTGGGTAGTCACTACTATTTTGAGACTTACTATTTTAATAAGTCACAACAATTACTTAGAATGTGCTCATATGGAGTTTGGAGTCATTTACTATTTTTAACAATATGCTATTTTTAGTATGTGTTATTTTTGGCAGTGATGTTGGCAACATTTCATGGCAGGGTTTTCAATTTAGCAATATTGGCAGTTTTAGTGTTGAGCCCAACTACTCTTGGTAGTTTTGGCCTCCATATTTGGAGTTTGAAAAGGAAAAATATTAAATATAACTTAAATTATTAAGTTACTTTTGTCCCCCACGCCTAGGAATGGAAACCTTAAGTTGTTTCTAAAAGGGGGTGTAGAAACCCCAGTTTCCCCGTTTCCTCTGTATCCGATGTTTTTGTTTGTTTTTTCTGAATATTTTGGTTTTTTGACGTTTCTAGGGTTTTTGCATGAATATGGTAAAATGCGATTTTGTTTGAAAGGAATAATAAATTCAAATAAAAATTCTTTAACTCCGTAAATATCAAACCCTAGCACAAAGACTGAAGCCAGTTCATATATTATTCTTTTGCAACTATTACAATGAAGATCTTATTACATGCAAAGCAAAAAGGCAATAAATATTCGAAAACCTGATTTGAAACAGCAATGAATAAGCTGGTGAATCTGGTACGGCTGCAACAAAATCCCCTTCTCCCTCTGTCGGAAGTTGCCAAATAAACCCTGGACTGTGGACGCCTTGAATGGTGAAGGCAGAAGTCAAGAATGAAAGGCGATCTGCTCCCTCATAAAAACACGCCTCTTGCTGGATGGTACGGCATGTACAGTACTGCCTTGTACGGCTGAAACAGTAATTAATAATCTTGTATGGCTTCTCTTCCTAGTCTCCAGAATAACCAAGGATATGCGCTTGGGTAAATATATATCTTCTGAATCAAACCTCTGGCAAAAGCTTCCTTAATGACTACGCTTCAAGATAAATAGTACGGCCCTGGTACAGAAGTACGGCCTGCTGCATGCATTAAATGAATTTGTACGGCTCCTTCAAACTCTCCAGATCTCCTGAATTTGGACGCCTAAATGAAATAAATGTCTTCTGAATGGATACCCTCTCTGAAACCCTGATGAAGAAACTTCTGTGAAACTCCGACGATGAATGATATCTGTAAGCTCTGTAATTTCTTCTGGATGAAGAAATTTCTCAACTGGCAATAAATCAGATGTTATTTCACATCCTCTGAACTGCTTCGATGGAGATGGCTCGTTCTCCGACGAATTTCAAACTCAAACCCTAAGGTCTCCGTTCTCTGGCAAGACTGATCAATTTTTAATTCATGAATGTCATAATCCTCAAAAACCAAGGCAAATCCACTCTTATGCTGAAAAGTGTGTGATTTCCTTAATAATAGGGTTTTAATAAAATATCCAACTTTTAATCTTTCAATTTCTCCATAGTCTCAGCTAAATATTTTAAATCATAATTTAATTCACTTTTGGCCCCTTCTGATGATGGGCGCACCCCTCAAGGCAAATCACTTAAGTTATAATATAACATTATAACTTTATATTATAAATCATTAAATAATTAATATTTAATCAATACAATTAAATATTAATATCTTCCTCGTTACTCATCTGATTACTGTCCCGTCTGAAGCTGACGAACTCTGAAGTGATGCTGGATGCTGCCAAAGCCACACTGCTAAAAATAGCAGGGGTCCCACACGCCTACCGTGAACCGCTAAAATAGTACTGCTAAAAATCTGCATTGAGCCAAACAAAGACTACCAATCATCTCGTGAGCCAAGCTCTAAACGACCCTCTAACCACTCCATCACCACGAGGGTCTCATATATAGGTTAACCTTACTAACTCCTGATGCCAAAAAATGGGATGACATGACAACCGCCTCCCTAAAATTGCTTGACCCCAAGCAATCTACTGCAAAGAAACTCCAATCCTCGGAAGGCCCAAAAGAATAACTGTGAAATGTCCCACACATCACGAACTGTCTCCTGTAGCATCATCAAAAACTCAACTGCGCAAGCTATGCCTGGATCCCAAACCCAGAGTGAAAATCTGTCGTGACAATCCTCCTCAGGCTGCCACTGCGCTTTACTGCCTCCAACTTCACCATGCTGAGAATAGTGAAGTAACCCAATAGGACCCATCCAATACTCGGTGTCAAAGCTGTCGCCACCGGGATCCCAATACAATATGAATCCACATCCATCTGTCATGCAGAGATAAAATCTCCTAGAAGCATCTACTATCCTGAATCTCTCCCTGTCCTCTGCTAAACCCTCATGGATGTGATAACTGTCCAAGCCATCATGCCAACTAACACCATAGTCGCCCTGTACCCATGTACCCGTATGAAAAATCTGAGACATAGAAGTATCAAGCCCTGTCAAATACATATCGGCATGATGTAAAACTGACTGCTGTCCCTGCAAGTAATACCCCGCAAACTGCTGAGTTGAATACCTGCATCCGCCAATCCCATCTTTCGAAGATGGTAACTCTACACACAATAATGAATTACTCCCCTCGGCTGTACCGAGAGAATCACCCTGTGCACAAGTATTGTGCATCGAATATGAGTCATGTACAGGTGGATCAAAGGAAAAACTATAAGCACTCCTCACCGTGTACACCTCATTAAACTCCTCAGTGAGCCTTGTTTGGAATTGCGATGCACTGGAACAATCCCAAACACTACGATTATCACCCAACCAAGAACTAGCATCAAGAGTACGATCAGCTTCCAACTCGAAGAGTGGATTATCATAGACCAAACCACCATCAAATTCAAATAATGGATTGTTCACAAACTGCGCAATCACTCCATCCTGATCTGAATCATCCATCTCTGAATCGCTGGAATAATAAATTGAATTGTACTCCTGACATGGCTCAACCAGCTGCTGGTCATAGTCAACTGCATCGGACGAAAAGATTGATTTGCTTCCAGAAGAGGGAAACAAATCAACACAAGTACCACTCTCCCAACTGGATGAACCTCTGAATATCTGCTGTGAAGATGGACAAGTGTCGAGGGTTGTCACACAACTCTCTCGTGAATCAACAACCATGTCACAGGAACTACCAATGATCTGCCGTGCATCACCTATCATGGGACTAATCTCAAGAGATCCTGCTGCAACACGGAGCCCACTGCAACTCTCATCTAGTGCACTCATCCCATTTGTATCCACTGCTCCTGTAACCGTGATGGATGTAACCACATCCTCAACATCTCCCTCATTGCTATGAACCATGGGTGTATACTCCTCACCAACCGCTGCCATGGAAGACTGAACTATATCCAAAGATGGTGAAGATTGTGCCAAACTCAACGCCACGGTAAGCTTCTCAATCTGTAGCTGTGACTCTCGAAGAGCCAACTGGGTGCTATGCAATGCGTCCCTAGTCACCTCAAGCTCATGAGTGAGCTCATCGATCCGCTCCTCCTTTCCCTTCAATGCATCATAACAAATGCAATCCCACTCGAGAAGGAAATCCCTGTCTGCAAGCAATTTAAGGTAGTTTTGTTTCATCGTTCCAATTGCTTCTCGGAGTGCATGTATCACTGCAAGGGAAAAACCACTCTCACTGTGCTCACCTGTCAAAGGCGGACTCCAACCATAGGTAGTCAACATCTGACGAGCAACGTCAAAATGCTCAAGGGCGGTGGTGATCATATTATCATTCACTTGTAGTTGCCCAACCAAATGATGAGGATTCTGAAGCTTACGACCCCCATACAAGATTTCCGGCTCATCATATGCACTATGATATGACGCTGATCCGTCATCGCTCAGTGCATGATAAGCAGCATCAGGTGTGCTTTCATCCATGCACACCTCAGCATTTAAGGTACTGCTGCTCGGTACCTCAAAGGATAGCTCAACTGGTACGGTAGAAGTTGCCGGCATGACAGTATCTTCACACGCTTCTACTCCATAATTAACTGCATGCCCATCCCAAGCATGATCATGGGATTCCATATCAACATATGAATCCTCTAGCTGGTTTTCGAAGGTCTGATCCGGAAAATCAAACTCACCATGATATAAATTCTCAACGCCAATTGCATCTGTAGTACCCAACTCTTGAGTCTCTTCACGGGACAACTCAATAGGGTTACTTTACATCTGTGAAACAGCTGCTGGCTCATGCTCACACGAAGTTTTATCATCGCTGTCATAAAAATCAGAAGTAGCCTCCATGGTAGAAATTTCTTGGGCCACCTCTTGCAAGGACGATGTAGGTAAATCATTCCCCAAGGCTGTGCTAGTGTGTTCTCGAATCAGATCAGCACTTCTATCAAATTCATCACATAAATTTCTGCCTCCTTCATAGGGGACTGAAGATATCAAATCATTTTGACGAAGAGTAGTATCACCCTTATGTGTAGATTCTCTATCCCTCCCAGGTGTAAACAACTCACGAGCTATAGTGAGATATTCCTTTCTTGCAAACTCTGTCTTATGACAAAGACTCGGGTGCAAATCCATGAAACTCAAGAAAGGAAGTTCCTTTTTAATTTTCTGCGATAGAATGCTATACTCCTGGAACATGCTATTTACTTCCCTTTCTGTGTTTTGTGGTGTTCTGTCAATAGTAATCCTTCCGCTGATCTCAGGTGGTCCTAACTGCCACTCGTCGTACGCTGTCCTAAATGTATCAGCGAACAAACCCTCATGCCTCTCACCTGATATAGCCTCATCGGGCTCCTGTCTCATGAAAGTGGGCCTAGTAGGCCTATCTGCTGTCCGTGACACTGTCCTAGGAGCTCTCCGTGAACTGAAACACTCCTGTCATCGTCACGATGTGGTGACGATCTCCTCGGAGTACCCAGTCTCTGAAGTGCAACTGCCAACTGTTGTAATACACCATTAGACTGACGTTGACCTGCACGAAGACCTCTAAGTGCATGCAAAACTTCTGCACCGTTCTGACCTCTGTGGTTATGTGGATTCTCTGTTCTCAGATTAACTGTTCTATCAGACCTGTCATTCCTGTCAGCCATGTTTTCCGGCTGCCTGCTCAAATTCTGGTGCCTGTCAATCAGAGCACGTCTGCATATATAATACCTGTATGGATCAAATTCCTCTGGCTGCATGTGATGGCTAAACCCTCAGGATGGCAGGATTTAGCTCTGATACCACTGTAGAAACCCCAGTTTCCCCGTTTCCTCTGTATCCGATGTTTTTGTTTGTTTTTTCTGAATATTTTGGTTTTTTGACGTTTCTAGGGTTTTTGCATGAATATGGTAAAATGCGATTTTGTTTGAAAGGAATAATAAATTCAAATAAAAATTCTTTAACTCCGTAAATATCAAACCCTAGCACAAAGACTGAAGCCAGTTCATATATTATTCTTTTGCAACTATTACAATGAAGATCTTATTACATGCAAAGCAAAAAGGCAATAAATATTCGAAAACCTGATTTGAAACAGCAATGAATAAGCTGGTGAATCTGGTACGGCTGCAACAAAATCCCCTTCTCCCTCTATCGGAAGTTGCCAAATAAACCCTGGACTGTGGACGCCTTGAATGGTGAAGGCAGAAGTCAAGAATGAAAGGCGATCTGCTCCCTCATAAAAACACGCCTCTTGCTGGATGGTACGGCATGTACAGTACTGCCTTGTACGGCTGAAACAGTAATTAATAATCTTGTATGGCTTCTCTTCCTAGTCTCCAGAATAACCAAGGATATGCGCTTGGGTAAGTATATATCTTCTGAATCAAACCTCTGGCAAAAGCTTCCTTAATGACTACGCTTCAAGATAAATAGTACGGCCCTAGTACAGAAGTACGGCCTGCTGCATGCATTAAATGAATTTGTACGGCTCCTTCAAACTCTCCAGATCTCCTGAATTTGGACGCCTAAATGAAATAAATGTCTTCTGAATGGATACCCTCTCTGAAACCCTGATGAAGAAACTTCTGTGAAACTCCGACGATGAATGATATCTGTAAGCTCTGTAATTTCTTCTGGATGAAGAAATTTCTCAACTGGCAATAAATCAGATGTTATTTCACATCCTCTGAACTGCTTCGATGGAGATGGCTCGTTCTCCGACGAATTTCAAACTCAAACCCTAAGGTCTCCGTTCTCTGGCAAGACTGATCAATTTTTAATTCATGAATGTCATAATCCTCAAAAACCAAGGCAAATCCACTCTTATGCTGAAAAGTGCGATTTCCTTAATAATAGGGTTTTAATAAAATATCCAACTTTTAATCTTTCAATTTCTCCATAGTCTCAGCTAAATATTTTAAATCATAATTTAATTCACTTTTGGCCCCTTCTGATGATGGGCGCACCCCCCAAGGCAAATCACTTAAGTTATAATATAACATTATAACTTTATATTATAAGTCATTAAATAATTAATATTTAATCAATACAATTAAATATTAATATCTTCCTCGTTACTCCTCTGATTACTGTCTCGTCTGAAGCTGACGAACTCTGAAGTGATGCTGGATGCTGCCAAAGCCACACTGCTAAAAATAGCAGGGGTCCCACACTGCCTACCAGGAACTGCTAAAAATAGCAATTCTGCAAAAAGTCTCTGATCGAGCCAAAACGAAAGACTACTGATCAATCTCAAGCTGAGCCAAGCTCCGAAACGACCCTCTAACCACTCTATCAGCCTACGAGGGTCTCATGATAGGCTAACCTTACGAACTCTGATGCTCGCCAAAAATGGGGACATGACAGGGGGCCATGGAGTTGGATGCCCAAGTTGGTGAATTAAGTAATTTTAAAAAGTAAAGTTGCTCATCCAAAGGTGGACACCTAAGATGGAGGTTTAAAAGTGAAATTAAAATAAAATATCATTTTCCAAAAGGGATGTCTAATTTGAGAGGGAAAAATAAATTCAAATTTATGGGTCTCAAGGTTATAACATGCCCACTTGCTCTCATTTTCACATGTTGATTGGATGATAATGAAATGTTGTCGTAGTGAGAATTGAATTCCTTCAAGGGCTTTGGAAACGAAAAACCTTCAAAGTTGCTCTAGTTTCGGAATTGAGAGATACCCCCTAGTTGGACATTGGAGTGACTTCACTGCAAGAGTCGCCATTGGAGGTATTGGTGAAAGATTTTCAATTTGCTTTGATTATAGATTGCTTTGATGTCTTCTAGCTATGTTTCTATGTGTTAACTCTTCTTGCAATGATTTGGGTGCATTTTGGAAGTGATTTCTTGGAGTTTCAGATTGCTAAATGGATTTTCCAAACCCTTGCCTGTACCATTGTTTTACTCACATTGATCAAATGACTGAATATCATTTTGTGGGTGTTGGTTCATTTGCTCCCTTTGCCTAGGCGCCCCTTGCAAAATTTGGGAATTTTTGAGAGTAGGATTTTTACTGGTTGGTTGCCCATCCTTGGAGACTATACATGTGGCTGAAAGTGTCTTGAGGTTCATGCCAATGCATTTCAAACTTGTTGGTGATGGCTTGCTATTTGTTTGGGGTCGCGTAGTTGAGAGGAATCATTTGCAAGTTATTTAGCTTCATTCAGATTGGAGGAGTTGTGTTGTTTTTAAGGTTGCTGATTTGAGCTTCAGACATGTTATTCGTGCATATCAGATCTCTATTCTAATTATCAAACCTATTGCAGCCTCCAATTTGTCCTAATGATCTCAAAATGGACCTATCTTGAGGTATACTTGTCCTATTTTGTTGGGGTGTTCACATACTTACATTCTATCATCTTGGGGAGGGTGTTTACTTGTCATTACTGTCATTTATATCTCATAGCAGCAGTATGTAATGATCTAATTTGTTTATGTTGAGCTCATTGTAACACCATCGATAGCATTGTTGGTGAATGCCCCTGTATTTGCTTATTACTGACCCCACTGAACAAGTGGTTGCTCCCACTGAAAGATGGTTGAGCCTTTGATTATTGTACTTCACTCCCACTAAACAAGTGGTCGAGTTTTCCTTTCATTTATTGTAACCTGCTAAAAAGTGGAAGTGACTGGCTATACTGCCAAGTGCTTTACTTTAATTTGCTTTCTTGTGGTTTGTTGAAAAGTGGAAGTGGCTGACTTTGCTGCCAAATGCTTTCCTTTCCCTATTGGTCAGCTTGCTGCCAATAGATTTACTTGTTACTTCCAACATTGTTATTACATTCAAATCCTCTTATACCATATGCTCTCTCACCTTGCCCTCTCAAGGATTTGGGTAATCAAAAAGTGAAGGGTTGCTTCTAGTTGTCTATCATTGCATTTTGGGCTAACACTAATGGGTACAACTTGTGAAGTTTTTTTGGAAAAAAATAAGGGTGGGATTTTACATAGACTCTCTCGCCTAAGTTTTTACCAACAATTGATTTCTCCAGGGTAACTCGTGGTATTTTGGTCATGGTTTTGTTGAACATTCATTTTTTTAAGTTGCTTGCTCATTCTATTGGTTATTTATTTCATTTTCCAACACAATGACATAACAATACTGCTATGTAATGCTGATTTCTTGAGCATACTAATTAGAGCACTGGTTTAATTTGTTGGTTTTTATCCAAGACAAGCTAGATTATAAATTTTTGAATTAGTAATTCAAATCTTGAAGACAACTATGGATGGCTCTTTCACTAGACCAAGACATGGTGATAACCAATATGCAGCCTTTAAAAAGCCTTTTGGAGGCTGAAGCAAAGGGTCCTCTAAGTCTTTTGCTGCGACATGGAAAGCTGACTCCAAAATGTCCTCTTGTTTTATTCATAGCTGAAGCAGAAATCTTTTACAGAGCATGTTTAATCATGATAAGTTGGCACTTGATCTACTGGTTGGATTTTTGTTTAAAAAATACTGACTTTTTCCATATAATTGATCAAACCAAATTTTTATCCAAAAAATCAAACTGCCAAAAAATCTTTTAATCACAAATTTCCAGAAAATCACAAATTTTTTGGTCAAAAATCAGTGTCTAGGTTAGGGTTGGTTTCTGATTTTTGCATAGATTTTTTCCCTAACCATAACCCTTAATCCTAAGAAAACTTTTTCCATATTAATTGAAAATATCTTTATCTTTTGGTTTTGCCCATTCATTCCCTAGATAGGTTTTTGCTGCTGTGCAGTATACACTATACAACCATTGAGCTGTAACTTCACATGGATGGAAGCCCAAAAGAAGCTTGACACTAATCTGCACTGAAGTTTGGTTTGATGCAACACCATTATTCCTTGTAGCGAATATTCTATAAATCATGTAAATGTCTTATACTTAACAATCCCATCAAGGAAAAAATTTCATGATTCAATACACCGTTGAGATGAAACCAGTATTCTTTTTTTTCATTTAGGATGCAAATACCGCATCCTTGTTCTAAGAATCTAAATATTTATTTTTTAATAAAGCCAATCTAAAGAGTTATCAACAAATACTGATTTATTCTCGGTTCCGATCATTTTGATTTAAAGAGTAATTAAAACAACATAGTTGTTGATTACTCGTAAGATTTTGCTGAAATTGTGAACAAAATGTTATTGGAAAATCACGATGAAAAGGTGATTTCAATGTTTGAATAGCTTTAGCACATATCTTGCACAGTTAAAAACTCTCAAGGATTGAAGTCAACATGGTACAATCATATAATAAAAGATTAGAAAACACAGTAGAATCATGAAAGAAAAGCTAATCTATTTTGTTGTGGCTACTGCCATTGAAATCCATCTTCATCATTACTTGACGCAACAGGGGGACTGTTTGTTGTGATACAATCTTGAGCTGGTACTAAAGGCAATTTCCCTCCATAGATGTCAGGAAGTTGACTTTCATCAATATCATTCAGTAAAGTTCCCTTAAGATGCTTATCTTCGACAAAAATAATCTGCAGACCAATACAGACATTAGAGGCAATTTATCTACATGATTCTAAAAAATAACCTAAATTGCATTCACAGTGCAAGAATACTATGTTGTACAAAAAGAATTCTCGTAAATAAAAGGATAAATTCAAAATCACACAAGAAATGTATACTTGTCTTGTTTTTATAAACGAACACTGCATCTTAGAACTGTGATGTATATATGCTTCCTAAACTAGTTTTTGTAGAACTTGAAATGGTCATCCTCATGATTAATAGGAATCGTTATTTACAGAATTAACAGTCTCTGCTTATATAACTTTTACTGTAGGTCATTCATCTATTACTATGAATATAAGCATTTAGATTTTAGAACTGAAAAGTTTGCAGAAAACTCAACATAAGTGATCATAAATTGGATATCTTGATATTGAAAAGGATGAGACCAGCATTTCTACCAATGGACAGTACAACTTATCAAAATTTGAAAATGAATGATCTTAAAAAGATTAAAGCAAACATATTTATAATATAGGTGGACTGGACTCTAATACAAAAAGAAAAATAGAACCCTGGTCAAACTCATCATTATTGCCTGTTCTCTGTTAGATCAAGTTACTCTGAATGGTCAGGTCCTTCAATGCATATCCTCTTTCTATTTTTTTAACAATCATCTTCTGAAACTCATGTTAGGAATCAATTTGCAAGGAGCCTTCAAGAGTGCTTAGCATATGGGATTATAGCTTTCATGAGAACAGATAAGCAACTAAGTTAGCTGGTTATAGATTTAACTGATCCAATTTTAGACCACACCTTCCCAATTGGAAGGCTTTTGGTATCGAAAAGCTTACTCACTAGATAAGAAACACTTCCCACCTTGGCTCTTGGATGCTATTTGGTCTTGTATAGCTTAGCCTCTTCAGAACAACCTCAAATTGTTGCCACAGCACTTCCGCTTGTTTGTGAGTCTGATTAGTATCTGGACGAAAAGAAATTCTTTTTTCAACATTTTGTGCACTTAGTTTGTCCAACAAAATAAGGGAAAAATCTGTCCACTAGCATTTATCAACCTCTCCTCTTTTTGTGCACTTACCTAGGAGACATTCAAGCTGCTTTCGTAAACATGGATGATGAAGCTTGTCATACAATTGTTAGACTACATTTGTTTTCTCTTCTATAGTAAGTAATGAAGTTGCTGGTCCAGGTTCAAGGTCGGTACGGCTTTGAATTTTGGTTATGCAATATGGCAGATTATTTTCCCCCGGTTTCAAGTAGGGGTTCATATATACATATATAAATATATATGAATTTATCATATTTAAATATATATTATTTATATATTATATCATATATATTAATTTTTGTTCACTAATATTATATTAATGGATTCTATTATATGTTTCTTTCATACGATATAATTAACACATGAGACCATACATTTATATGCAGTAAAAAAATTAAATGTTGAAAATTCAATATCCTTTATAGATTTATTGGATTGAGCTAATAAATTCTTTTGTGTTGACAATAATAGTTTTTGTATAGCATAGCTCCTCTAGTTGCAAAATAATAAACATCTTTAGGATCCTAATGTTATGTATGCAAATTCATGTTTTCAGATTTTCATTAGTGCCTCAACTCATTAGTATAATAAAGCTCATATATTACATATTATTTTTAAAAAAAGGAAAATACAGCAACATATGCAAGGGTGCAATAACGAGGTTATAATTGGTGAGTGTTGCATAGCATGTACATGTATTTGACTCAGGTGGATAGTGCCTATCATAGATTTCAGAATGATAGTTTTGTTATAATTTCCATGGATAGTAATGAGATACAAGTGGTTAAAAAAATTTGAAATATGTTTTAAGCGTGAAAAAATTTGGGAAAGAAAAGAAAGAAGGAAAGAAAACACCCTTAAAAAAGAGTATACCAGTTCCTAAGAGAAGCTACTATATACAGCAGCCAACAATCCTTTATAGTTGCTAAAGGCCTTCTTGGCAAAAGAAATTGTAATCAACATGTATTTGACAGACACTAACAAATCAATAGATGCTCTTCTTTTTATGTTTTTTTCTTGAGACATATGGGTTTCACCTAGGGTTCATCTTGAGCACCTTGGGTACCCTATGAATCCTTACACCTAGGTACCTTGTGGGTCCTTACAATAAGAACCCATAGGGTGCCTCAGCTGAACCCTGGGTGAACCTTGGGCTGTCTTGGCCCAAAATTGGGGACCAAACCATATTAGTGCAATTTTATTACAAAAACAACACACAAAAAGTTAACCAAGATTGCATAAAAATCTATTTAGAAATAAGGAGCAAAAGCATCCTTATATAGGATTAAAAAATATCTTATCCATAGAGGATAAGGATGACAAATAGCTTATCCACAAAAAGATAAGGATGACAACTCATAGGATAAGATTGACGACTCATAAAGAAAAAAGGTAAATCTTACACACTAAGGATAAGGATGAGAAATATCTTATCCACAAAGGATAAGGATGACAACTCATAGGAAAAATATCTAAAGTCAACATGACTTTATTAAAGACGATTCCTAAAGTCTATCCTAAAAGTTAATTGACCATTACAATATAAAACATTACTTTAATACCCGCTCTTAATGGTCATTCTACTAACTACACTGAGCTTATCCCAAAATTTTACAAATTTGTCAAGACTCAAGGACTTGGTAAGAATGTAGTCTAGTCCTCAAAACAATACTACAACATCATTGATGCATCTTCTACAAGTTGCCTGATGAAATGACAATGAAGCTCCACATGTTTGGTACACTCGTGGAAGATTGGATTCTTGGCAAGCTTTAGCACCCCTTGATTATCACAAAAGGAGGAGGATGAAGGCCCTACTTGAGACATTTGCATGTCTGAAAGCATCCTCTGAAGCCATACTACCTCACATGTTGCTTTGACGGTTCCCCAATACTTTACTTCTGTCAAGGAAAGAGTTACTGTCTGCTGCTTCTTATTGGTCCATGTGACTACATCTGTACTAAGACTGAAAACATATCAAGAAGTTGATTTCTTGTTGTCAATAGAACCTGCCCAATCTGAATTTGTGAACCCAACCAACGTAGGATCTTTACTTCTGCTATATAGAATGTCAAAGTCAAGTGTCCCTTTCACATATCTCAGTACCCACTTCGTTGCAACCCAATGTTTTACCTTTGAGGCTGTCATAAAACGGGAAATGTAACTTGTTGGCATTTCAATTCGCACCTCTGAAATGCAGATTAGAAACAGGCAGCTATGCATAGATAAATTGCTCTTCAAATTAGGAGGGGAAGCTCTCTCTTTGCTGATGATGCTTAAAGAAAATAAACTAAACTATTTTCCAATCTTTTTGTTCTCAGCTAAAAGCCCAAGGTTAAAACTTTGCGTCGTAGTTGAGGTTTTCTCTTTTAGAATTTCAACTACAACTAGGCCTATTCTAATGAACTTTCTAGCTACTCAAGTAAACTCAAAGCTTGAGAGTTAGAAGTAAACAAGGAATGATTTTAACACAAATTGCTTAAACAAACTCACTTCCAACGCACACCTGAAGACTCATTGTACTTTTAGATGCAAGCTGAAATAAAGATTATATAAGTGAAACACATAAAACAAAACCTGACACAGTAGATCAAAGCAAAGTAAGCATAAGATTTCCTTTCTCAAATTTTTAATAACGATTACACTTCTGGGACAGCAAGATTGTAGCAATAACAGGCTTACAATTTTGTGATCAAACCAGAATACACTTGACACAAATTACACATAAACTGAACAATAACTTGCAGCAAAAGGCAAGCATGCAAGCTTGCTCTTACACTAAGTGAACAAACATTGAATAACAACTTGCAAGCAAAGTAGGAACAACAATTTGCTATCACAATAACGGTTAAAGAAAAATGGGCAAGGCTGCCCTTATTTATACACAAGCAAAGAGTAGGGAACCCTAAAATCTCCTTACTTTTACAACAAGACTTGCCAACTTGCAAGCTTTATTTCTAAAACTAAAACATGACAACTAACTAACAACCTACTGAAACCAAAAAATAGGGAAAGTGCCAACTATTACAACTTGATTATTTTCTCTTTCACAAAGAATAGATAAGCATGAGACAAGAATAACAAGAAAACTCAGAAAAGGCATCGAGTTAACTACTGCTTTAAATCTATCTTTGGAAATCTTTGTTGTCCTGAAAAGATAACTCATCCATTGGTATTTTGGGAAACTAAATCCACCAAAAAGATGGTAACTACCTCTTTGTTAGGAGCATCGATACTATCTAGAGCAAAATTCTGATTTTCCAAGATTTCCTCGCCTTCTACAATCAAACTTAGAAAATCTTTGACCTCTTCAGTTGCTTTATCGAATTTTGTTGACATCATGGCAATTTGATTCATCTTACCGGCAACAGGATCACTACTAAAACTACCACGAACAAGATTCTGGAATTCTGCTTATACCTCATCAAGATCAATGAAATTGCCATCATCACAACAATACCAACAAGGGATTTGTGAAACAAATGTACTTATGAATTTGAGGACATCAACAACCTTCTACCTATATTCAGCTAGTTCTTCAGATATTCTTTCATAAGTTTTCACCTTGAAGAGGTGTTGTTCTCTCCAAGCTAAAATATTTCTCTTATGTTCTTTTGCAACAACTGAATCATATGCAACCCTCAAATCTGAAATGATAATCTCGTGCATTGGTTTCACCTTCACCATACACTGCTCAAACCCCTGAATCCCTTGGCGAAGATCATGGGCGTTATACCTTAACTGGTACATATCTGCAAGTACAATTTTTCCCCTGGTGATGAACTCCTCTATCCAATCTCGCACATGCTTCCCATAAATAACCAACTGACTTAACTTGTGAAAGTGGTTGTTGCTCAATTTGATCCCTAACATACATAAGAAGTAGTACTTCTCCATCATCATCGGACAATCCTTCTACATCCTCTAACAAGAAATCAGCCATCTGCTAGAGGGTAAACCTACTGTAACTGTGCCTACGCACTTCGAACTCATCCTCGCAATTAGCCCAGAAATATCCAACTGTGGGCACAGGAGCGTGATTTTGACCAAGACAAGATGCAGAGATGCCATGAGGATCGTATGATCACTCTCGTTGAACAACTTGAGGCCGAACTTTGATAATTCATCACCCATCACCTTGGCATCAACCGACGATCTACATCTGTAGATACCCATTTCAAATGGAAAACTAAAAGCAGCCTCTTTCGGTTCCACAAGAATGTGTGAATTTCATACACTTGCCTCAGAAACTCCATGAACACCACCTTTTCTATGGGATACCTCGGCAACATGACTAGACTATTTGTGAAGCCGTACACTCTAATGTGGGAGAATGTGGGCAACTGGATAAACCAATCAGCCCACTCCACCATTGTCAATATGGCTTCCGACGAAATCCGTACATGCAACTCATTGTCTAAATCTCTCACCGTATGCATCAAGAATGCATCATTCACTCCCCTATAATGATGTGTTGACTCTGAAAACTCCAGCTATGGGTAATGATGATATACATGCTGAATACCCAGAGTTCCGATGACATTAAAACCTCTAAATTTGCCTTGGAAGGCCATTAGATATACAAGATATGAAATCATGTGAAACTCATGGATTTTGAAATATTCTGTCATCTGATGGTGGAGACTATCACTAATCAAAGTCGGTCAACCATAGAGCTCTGTCTTATCAACAATGTGAGAGATGATATAAAACATCCAAGGTTGGAATTTATTGGCCTCTGCTTGAGTTGTGACTTGACTGAGCAAAGTAATCATGATTGCAAACTCCTTGAATTCACCACACCCAACGTTCTTCGGCAAAGTATTGTGCTTCTCCTTCAACCACTTTTGTGTAATTCTCTTCCAATACTTGTCTTTTTGCATGTACCACACCTTTACGCACTCTTCAATGGAGATGACCAAATTTTCCGGCCAAGGTGGTACTGAAAAACATTTCTCAACATCATTTGGTCTGAGGCTGCAAACAATACGCCCATCAGCTGCTAGAATTTCTAATGTTGTAGGATTGTAATGCTTGACACAAGCAATTACAAACTCAAGGCTCTGCACCGAGATGTGGATTGAAGTTGCTGCAAGCAACCTTGAATGACCAAGATGTTTGATTGCAACATTTCCTACGTCTTCCAAAGCATGCAAGTCAAATACTAGATTCACATGATGCAAATCAGTTTCAAATGTTTTTAGATAATCATGATACAACACTGGTTTGGTTCTGAATTCCATGGGAAAATACTACTTACTAAAAAACTTGAATTTTGACTATAAACTCAACTATGTTCGGAAACTTTTTGCACAAACAGCTGAAAATAGAATGTTGATGTGATGTCCCCTTCCTAGTCAGCTTAGCTGGATATGTGGTTAGCCTATTATTTCGATCCTCGTAGGCTGACAGTTGTGTGCAGAGGATCATTTGAGGCAGTTACCCGATGTTTAGGAGCATTCCTCTTGCAGTTGTTTCAGGTTGAGCCTTCGTAGAATCCTTCAGAGTGGGTTTTCAGAGACTTTCTATTTTTAGAAAGTCAGACAGGCGGAAGCTGCTATTTTGGGCAGGGCACCTGGTTCAGCTGTTTAGCTCAAAGTCGACCCAATTCATCAGTTTGATGGTCAGATGGAGAAATAATGGAGTATTTAATGATTAATTAAATAATTAATATTTTTGACTTTATATTAAAGTCACTTTATTAATTTATTTAAATATTTGATAAAAGGCGTATTATAAAGTATTTATTATACTTTATAATAAAGTGAAAAATTAATATAATGAATAAGTATTTATTCATTAATGATGAGGGCGCCAGTTATTAATTATATTTCTCCTAAGTCAAAAGGGCGTATTTAATCATTTATTTAAATGATTATTAAAAGGAGGTTTTGGGTCGAATTTTCAAAGAGAAGCTATATATTCACAGCTAAAAACAAATCGAACTCTTATGTCTTGATTATTCAATTTGTCTTCTTTTTGCTCTGAGCAACGAAGTTTGCAAAACCTAGGGTTTCAGCAGACAGTGGATTTTGGAGAACAATACCTCTTCAGAATCTGGAATACTGAGACTGTGCAATACCAATTGAAGATTATCTACTTGGTGACTTCACACAGAAGTTGCAGTTGGATTTATTGATCGATTCAGGAAGGTTCTTACAGGGTTTATTCATCAGTGGACAGGGGCGACTTTTCCAGAGATCATTCACCGGAGATCTGGCACTTTATTTCAAAAGGCCGTACCATATTAATTGCAGCTGCTGGGCCGTACTATCCTGTACCAGCAGGGCCGTACTTCTCTTCTCAGGAGATACGCCTTTCAGTTCTCAGCTTCTGACAGTGAGATCTAGTGCGCCTTAGGTTTCTGGAGATTGTTCTTCATTTTGAGCTTGGAGATCTGTGTTCTGGAGTTAGCTATATTAATTTCTTTCATTCTTTCAAGCGGCTGCAACAGCAATCAGGTTTCTCTTGAAAAATAAAGTTATTTCTTCTTATAAGTTCGATTTATACATTGTATATGCTCTGGATCATAAATAAATGCATTCGCCTTCATTAGAGAGCAATCTTGATACGTAATTGTCATTCATTTATTTTTTATGAATTTTTTAAGCTTCCTTGAGCAAAATCGCAATTTCCTGTTTTATGCAAAAAACCATCAAAACACAAAAAAACTACAAAACAAACAAAAATCAGTGATTTCAGTTAGGGTTTGGGGTTGAGAGTCACCTGGACTCTTACAGTTGATTTTCCTTCAAAAAGTAGTTCCTGGAAAAAAGCTGAGACCTAGGTTTTGTAGAGAATCACATTTCGGAAAGACCCAGATGATTAGATTTCAAAAAAGCTAAGGGTTTCCCAAAAAAGAAAATTCTTGAAAATATAAAATTTTCCAATGTTGAAGAGGATCATAAACAAAGTAGACCCAAATGATGAAAATTGAAAAAGATGACCCCTTTTTTTCTGAAAAGTGATGCCCTGGAAAATTAAAGCATGAAAAAGCAAGCTTCTGAGCAACCTGATCTCGAAAATATGAAGAACTTTGAAAAAGCACGACGTTTTGGCCTCCAAATCTTGATATGAAGAAAATTATATGTTTCCTCCTTTGGACGCCAACTTGCAAAATATGTGAATAATGAATGCAAAAGCCTTCTTAAATAGGTTTTGCAAATGAAAAAACGCTTTATTCTCCAACTTTAAAACTGTGAAGCTAATTCGGAAGCAGGTACATTGAATGTGGACACTATTTGGAATGATGAATGACGAAATTTGGAAAATTTCTCTAAGGCATTGATTCTTGGGTGCCCCTAGCTAGCTGGGGTGCCTTTACTTAGCAAACTTAGCCATTTTTTCTAAAATCTTCAAATTTTGCTTGATAAAATGCATGCCTTCGATCTTCGATTTCAGACATCTGATGAATCTCATGAACTGGCCGACTAAATTGTCGTGAAGCTTGACCAAATCTGAGAATAATGTTCTTGAGGCAACAAGTTCTAAAAATTGATTATGAGGGCTCAAAAACTTGGGCGCCCCGAGCTAGCTGGGGCACCCAACTCCTCCAGACTTAGTTATTTTTTGATGTTCTTCAATTTTTAATATTTTTTGATCTTTGGGTGAATTTCTTGTTGAATTGCAATTTCGGCCATTCAAGAGGTCTAATGAATTGGATGTTGGATTCGTTGGATAGCTTGAAAAAATTTGAGATGATCTTCTTAGAGGTGACTTGCCCCGAATACTGCATCTGGTAGCCTGAATTCCTAGGCACCCCTAGCTACCTAGGGTGCCCAAGTTCTCCAGAGTTAGCCATTTTTTTGTGTTTTATCTTTTCCAATTTTTGACCTTTTTTGTTCCTCATGATCTGCTCTCCGTTTGATCTGAAATTGCTGGCAATTGATGGATCTAATGATTTGGCTAAGATATCCACTGGAAAGCTTGAAGAATTCTAAAGAAGATGACTGGTCTGCAAACCCTAGAAACTGATTTAGGCCTCCCAAAACCCTAGGCGCCCTTGGCTACCTGGGGCGCCCAAGAATCCCAGAGATAGAATATTTTTGACGATTTTCATGATTTTTAGTTTGCTTCTCTAATAAAACCTCTCTGTTCAATCCACAATTCTGGCTAAATGATTAATCCAATGGCCCTGTTGCTGGATTCACTGCAAAGCTTGCAAAAATCTGAGAACAAACTCTTAGAATGGAAAACCCTAACAACAGCATTTGATGCCTTGAAATGATGGGTGCCCCTGCCAGGGGCGCTTTTATTGTCCAGAGTTAGTTTTTATTTTCATTTTTTCAACTTTCTCTTTGCTCTTCATCTTTTCGCCTTGTGCTCGGCAGCTGATTTCACTGTTGATCGTGCTTCGATTGTCAGGGTTTGAAAATATTCTAAGGCGAAGAATCTCAAGCGCCTTGACTGGGCAAAGGCACCTAGCATCTCCAATCTTACGAAAATTTTCACTATTTTTAAGAATTTCTAGCTTCCCTCCTTCATTCTCTATTTCACAAACATTTTTCGTCGTTAACTAACCTATGCAGTGCTTGAGACCTTGAATCTAACGCCTGGCAATTGACCATCCTCTATTGATTACCTTGGAGCTCTTGTTTTAGCTTCTGAAAAAGCAAAATAGACCCACCAAAGAAAAACTGATATTTTGACGATTCTGACTGGAACGGCCTAATGAGGAAGTATTTTCAACCAATCAAAATCAGATTGAGCCCTGGAAACAGAAATTCTATTATTAGCAACTTTCTATTTTTAGAAAATTTTGCCAGTATCCACTTGAGAAGAAACCCAAAAAAGTCTATTTTTAGAAATTTTCTAAAAATATAAACTTTCCTAAAAAGTAGTGTTGAAAAAATGAGATCTGGGTTTTGTAGATAAGTTCGCTCTAAGCAAACCCAGATCCTCAAATTTTGAAAATTTTGAGTTTTTGACCAACATGCATGACATGCAAATTTCCATTTTTTGACCTTTTTTGACAATTTTTACAAGACATAGACCATTCTTTCAAAATGCCTTAATGAAGCAAAAATTTTAATTTTGGGCATTACAAATTTATCAGTGGACCTTCTCACATTTGGAATCATATATTGTTAAATTGTTCTAGAGGATTATATGATGTCAATTGATAGAATCTATTGAAGAAAAAAAATTCAAGAATGTCAAGATATTGTAGGCGATAATTAGGACCTTATGAACCAAACTTCTATCAACACTCACCCTACATATTAGATAGTTTCTAGCTAACTTGAATGACTAAGGCTTTAGAAAATTGACGTACTTTCGAGTATGTTGGTTGTAAACCTTATTTTCTTAATTCTCTATATTATGACATGTTAGAAAAAGCCTTATAGGAATGTAACCTGTATCGATCGAATATTATAAATGGGCTATGAAACATATTATGATATTACTATCAAAATGATCTATGGGATTCTAAATCTTACTAGTTGGGATATCGGTTGGTTTTGTAGCTTATGGAGTTTTGTAGCCTTTTACGACACTTAAGGTATTAATCCCTAATGAATTTGCTAAAATTGACTAAGTAGCCGATGGAATAATTGGGAACCTAAATAAGAGACCTATGTCGAGTTAACTTATGGAACTAAACACTTATATTTGCATATTGGTTTTATATTAGATTTGATTTCCTAGCATAGATTAATTTGATTACTTATTTATTTTGATTAGAATGCACACAACCAAGATTGGCTCATATATGGATTTGATTTTATTCATATTGTGAGCATAGCATATGAAATGTTGATCTTGTTGATCTAGTGCTATAATTTTATGTTGATTATGTCATCATATATAGAATAAATTTAAGATAAGGTCTTTGATTTAATAAAATGTTGTGAATTACTACTGAATTATGAATTCTTGTAGGTCCCTTTTAGTAGATGGTAAGTTACCTAGTGTGGTAGAGGCATATTGAATTTCAGTTGAATAGTTATGGTCACGAACATTTATTTTGTTGATCAATTATGTATATCTCACATGGTCAAATAACCTAGTTTGTCATGTTAGATAATTGTGACGAGGATTAGATTAATTGAGACTAAAGTAATTACTAGATCAATTGCTTTTAAGATGTTTTCTTTAGAAATAACTTATTAAGTATATATGCAAAACCAATAACCCTTTGAATAAGGAAAAACTGAAACTAATAAGTCTGGGTGATTGGGAAATCATCCTCGAACCCAAACTTACTTCTAGGGTAAACATGATGTCATCTCACTTACGAAACTTAATGTCAAACACCTTATTCTAAGGTGCTTGCAAGTAGATGTTTAAATTTAGGATTTCGTCATTGTTTCACTTGAGGGGGTAGCATCTGACGAAGAAATGTTTGGAGAAATTGGACCCTTGAAAGGGTTGCTACCCACTTGTACAATTATATAAAACATAAATTAGAAATTGGAACTACATATGTACCACACCTTGATCCCATTTGGAAGTGGACATGTAAGTAGTTTGGTGAACAAAGGCGATTCCCAATATGCAAGTTTTCAGGTGTGAGGTTAGGGATGCTATCAAAATTGGATTTCCGATTTACTCAAAACTTTAAATAAATTATTCTCACAACCTAGTACATAAGTGAATCACTCAACTAATCTTAAAAGTAAACCTCTAAAGTAAAATTGAGATAGCACAGAATTCATTGAGTACTCAAAAAAAATTCAAGATGGGTTTGTTTGACTCCCTAAAGCTTTAAGCCAAATTCTAAGACAGGACTCAAACCATTTATTTTTATATATGTATACTCCTAAAATGTGGCAACCTCGATGCACTTCCAATAGGGAAACACAGTCTTTAATGAGTGACTCAGGACCTGAATGGTCTCAATGAGTCTAAGTCTTTGGACAAAGTGTGTACTTATCCTATATGGATAGATGCATGTCCCAAATGGATAGAGAAACACTTGTCCCATATGAATGGATTCCTATCCTGTATGGATAGATGCTTGAATATATAGATGAATGAACATTTAATAACTTCGATTAAAAATTTAACTAAAGAAAATTTGTGGTATTGTTTGAGGCAAATGAATTGTGTTGTTAAATTCAGCCACCTTGTAATGTCCCCTTTTGGGATAACCCTAAATCTTATCCTAGAATCACAAGCTTAATGTAGTTAGGGCTGTAACTTACCACTTAATGCTTTAAACAAGATAAATCTTGGATTTAGGTCCTGCAATCATGTTGGATAATATTGGAAATGTAATCCATGTGATCAAAACATCATAAATGTCTTATCTATTTAAGATACATAACTATTCCAAGACTATCCAAACTACCAATATCCATAATACATAGTGGAAGTTTTAATCATAACAGGACTTGGATGAGAAACAGTATAAGTTTTCCCGAAGCTATCCATCTAAGCTCAAGAGCATGACCGTCCAACCAAGACAACCCACCCCTTGGCCCCAAGTGGCAGGAATGTCCAAACCAAGACAATTCCACCCTCAAAGTGGCGTGCTTAGTGGATACACTTGTACCTGCTTTTCCTATCCATGTCTTATCCATCCTCCCTATGATTGAGACTCCTTGAATCCATCCTAACAATCAATCATAGTTTGTCTTGATTGGGAAGCCTTGAAAGGGGTGCTTGTAAACTACTCAACCCATCTAAGCCCAAGAGCACGAGCATCTGACCAAGACAACCCACCCCTTGGCCTCAAGCGACAAGAACGTCCAACCAAGACAATTCCACCCTTGAGGTGGCCTACTTAGCATGGGAGGACCGTAAACAGAATCTTCCTAACTTGCTTCCCTCAACCTTACACTTGATTGATCATAGGATAAAAACATATATAATCTATTCACTAAGATCATAATTACTTATAAGGCTCAGTAATTGCTGCAAGCATCATTATTGCCTAATCGTAAATTATATATATATATTTCATATATATATAATCTATTCATTAAAAGGGATACTATCTAAGTATTTATCTTTTGTAGTACCATGATATATGCATGTGAGAGAAAATAAGACTTATTCATGAAATAATCACTTGCACGTTACCAGATTGTATTCACTATGTTGAGGTAGGTATGCCTACAATTTAATACTAAATTTGTTCCTTCTAGTATTTTGCAATATCGGTTGCCAGGAGAGTAAATGTATTTTTGAGGGGAGATCGATGATCCAATATTAGAAATTATTGTATTTCCTAATGCTGACTAGTATTCAATAAATATCCTTATTGCTGATGGTTCCTTGCTCAGAATATATTTATATATTCCTCACTCTCTTCATCGATGCCTTTTTGTCTTGAATTGATCTTCCCTTTATGGGCCGATCAACCAAGAGTCTTTACTTACCTTAGGGACATGTCCCTTATGCCATCGTTGCCCCTTGAAATATTCCGAACCAATTTTTTTCAATTTTTGATTACATAAAACAATGCAACACACATCTGTTAGGGTTAGCACTTAAACCAAAACGATGCGGAATTCAACTCTAACCAAGGATGTACACCAGGATCCCGAGTTGGGCAAGGTGTGAGCATATGGTCAGAGGATCTCAATGCAATGCTGATAAAAAGAACTCTAACCAAGAATGCGCCGGATGACGACGAGCATATGGTCAGAGGATCCCTACCAACTACTATGCTGAAAGTAAACTCGACGCCAAGAATGTGCTTTCCAACCTAAGGTGGGAATGGAGCTACCATATGGCGGAGATTCTAATGAGCTACAATGCAATATTCAAAGTAAGATAGGCGGCAAGCCAGCCTCTTCCACTTATTCAGCGGGTATTACAATGAAGCATAAGAGAAGAAGTAAGATTGCTGACAGTACTACAGCTCAGCTTACAATAATTAGAGAGTGCCTGCCAATAACATAGAATAAGAAAGTTTAACAATGCTGCAGCAATATAGAAGACTTTCCCTTGCTTATCAAGTATGCTAAGACCAATAACTCCACTCAATGGACCAATCTTGATATTCTGATTTGTGACAGACCTGCACTTAAAATGCTCAATCAGCAACACAAGGAACCACTAAATTGCTCACTACTCCCTCAATACTCAACCAAATGACCTCAAATCAGATGCAATGGCTTCCTATGAAGAGGGCGACCATGCTACATTCAAAAAACCTCTCACAAACCCAAGTAATAATTTAGCACGCATCCCAATGCAGCTCTAAGAGGGGCGGCCTGCAAGTAGGGGCGATTTTCTTTTATAAATTCAAGTTCTTCACCAAAAAATCTGCAAATTAGCACAAAGGGGCGCCCAACCTAGCAGAATGGAAATGTGCAACACCCAGAACCAGAATATTTTTATTTTCAAATATATGAATGAAACTACAAATCAGCCATGATATCAGCAACTCCAGATTTTTGATATGATATGCAAAAAACTGAACTACAATGCAAAACAAATGCTACAAAGCAAACCTCACTACAAGATTCTCTCAACTACAACTATCTCACCACTAGTTGCTATCTTTCAAGCAAGAAGCAATGCCAAGGCTAGGAGGCATTCATTCCTCAAAGCAATCCCAGTACCATTCCGGCAGCATAACATTACTGTAGACATAAGATAACCAAATGAAGGGAAGAGTAGTCAATTTATAATCTCAGCTAAGAAACTCCAGAAGCTTCTAGAAGTGGCGCCCTAATTTTCAAATTTGAAATAACCATTTTCCCACTAAGAATGGCGTCCCACCTTCAAGCTATATTTGACTTTATTTTAAATTAATCCCCTCATCAAAGTTGGCGTCCAACTCAAGCATGAAAATAGACCTTGGATAATATTAAATTACCTCAATGAGGCATCCACCCATGAAGACCACCTTTTTAAAACAACCTGAAGTGATGTAGCTAGGCCAAGGGGGGGTCAATATTAAATTATAACATTAAAATATAACATTATTTAAATAAATTGAACTTATCTCTCCAAAATGCATCCCAAGGCCAAAAGTGAAGAAACCAACTAAACCAGCTGAAGAAGAGTCAACTGTGCCGAAAACAACAGGACCACTGCCAGAAATAGAATTTACTAAAAATAGTAAATTCCAAAAGATGCTCGGATTGCACTGTAAGTCACACCACTGCGAAGCTCTCTGAAAACCCAGAAAGAATCCGCAAATCAATCTCTAAATTTCGAGCAACAACAACCTCCAAAACTAGAAACCCTAATTTTACCCTCCGAGTAGCCTACAGGTCACCGAAATAGGCCAACGGTCAACTGAATTGATCATGCTCGAGAAGGGGACATTACACCCCTTTTGGACTGCTTCATAACTAATGTCGATTGGTTTAGCAAATTGTAATTGCTGCATCATAATCGCTGTGTCTAGGAATGAATGTTAATCGGTGTCTTACTAAACCATATTAGATGAGTCGCTTTATAATACCATTTATTGAATAACAATCGCTGCATTATATGGCTTAATGATAATAATCAGGGATTTGCTGTTTTAGCCAATTTCCATAATCATTTTCAGATCGCCGCTTTAAGGAAATCGATGCTTTATTTATTTTGATCGGAATCAACGCATTCAGCTTTTGCTTGATTTATAAAACATAGTCATAATATTAATATATTCCCATGTGAGAACTTAGGGTGATTGCCTTTAATGGTTCGATCTTTATTAATCCTTTATTTAATATGGTCAGAGTGTCTATTATGATAATAATATTTATAATTATAATATTATCATTTATAATTTATAATGATATTTTAGATTATCTTTATTTTATTCTTTTATTTTGGATGTTGAGTTATTTGTATTATAATAATAACAATAAATTGCCAATATATATTATGTATTTCACATTATTATAATGATTATAATATCTAGTATTTATATTTTGGTAATTGCAATATTATATTTAATATTTATAATTATAATATTATATTGAACAATTATAATTACAATAATATTAAATAGTTAATGTTTATGTATTTTATTTATCTTGTTTTCAATGCATTGTCTCTCAATGCTATAATTTCAGGGGACATGACACACCTATCTTTGATATCTTCTCTTCCTTTTGTGGAAGGCAATATTTTAGGAGGCTTAGTTCCCTTGAATTGCAAATTCTATGATAAAGCTAGGCCATGATTTAAATTAGTTCATACAATTTAAGATGATATGTATGTAAATCATTTATGACATTAACGAGTTTTCTGATTAGCTTAAGTTTATTACAGTATCCTTTTTTAGTTTCTTGATCAGAGTGAAGTAGAAGAGTTGAAGTCCTTTTTTAATTCCCTTACCAAAAAAGAAATAAGTTGAAACAAAGCAGAAACTAAGTCTGTTGAAGTAGAAAATTTTAAATAGCATTAATTACAAAGAAAGAACAAAATGAAGACACATAACCACCTTAAACACCCTTCTTCAGTGTACCTTGAATTTTCCAAACATGTTGCATAATATCTGATCTTTAACTTGACATTTATAAAATTAGACCCGATCTTTTTTAATTAAATCAAATTTTCTTTCACTTTTCTAAAATAAAATCTGATCTTTTTGAAAAACAATTTTCACTCCATCATTTCTCACTTATCTAAAATCAAATCTAATAAATACGTTATTATACTCTAAATTTTGATGTAAGATGTGTGTTTCTCAATTCTATTTTCAGTTCTTCTATTGTTGTACATAGAAATTTATACCTAATCTACAATCCTAGATCCAGACTTGATGTTTATTGCATACCATCCAATTAAACATAACTGAGATGCAAGCATCCATCAAAAGTCCCAAATGTACATCGATATGTAAAGGTACATCTGCTTTACCACCCTCAGTTACATGATATTTTCTGCTTTACAACATTTGAATATTGCAACAGTTAATCACCAAGGATTTCTATCTTAACAACGAAGTATACAAATATCCAAGGAAAGATTTGCATCAAAAAACTAGAGAAGCTCTGGATGGCAGGATGCACAAATTTAATATCTTACTGTGAGAAAATAGTACCTTCTTCTGGGTCACTTTGTCAACAAATGGATACACTATCTTCCATGCTGTCCAAAACAGGTATGGGACATGAATCATAAGAACCTTCCCAAGCCGCTCAGGATAAAAATTCTGTCAGAATGCAGTTACTGTTATACTTGAACTTAATTGAACGTGAAAAATTTTGTATGATGACTTGAAAGATAAAGAAACATGTTTTGTGAAGCATACAAAGATGTAATATAAAAGCTATGTATACCATTGTAAGAATTTCAAACTGATGTTTTGTACTCCAATTTTTACTTGAAGCTATATGCCTTTGTGTTGAGACATTTTTAGATATTTTTCATCAAATACAGTACATCAACATCAGGTCAAACACCTACCACAGCATCGATAGATGAAACATGACTAATCTTTAGCAAAACTTGTTCATGGCATTAAGGATTGTAAAGATCAATGGGGTTCGATGAAGGACAATTAATAAGTTTACATGAAATTGAAAATTTGTATTATTATTTAACACATGGCTTCCATGTAGAGGGAAATAGGAAAAGTAAACCAGAAAACAGTTGAAAAAAATAGTATGCATTAAGGAATTTTAAAAAGATTAATAAAACATAAAGGTACCCACCATGACTTGCTTCACTTAACCTTCAACGGCCACTTCTGAAATGCAGAGGTTGGTTTACGGTTTACCAACAGTTAGCACCACTAAAGTTTACCAAATTCTATCAAGTTGCGAATGAAATAAACATGAAACAAATCACATGGCCAACTACAGTTAAAAATACATGGCTCTGAGGGTTGTTGAAATGAAATTATTTTAATGTCTATGAATGACTAAACAGCTCAATGGGACTTCAAACTTCAAAGTACACACAGTTATAAAAGAAGAATGCTAGTATAGAAAAAACCCTAAATTCTGAAAAATAACACTACCATACTGAAATAATAAGCATGTAAATATGTAAAAATGGCTAGAGGAAGTAAACCCATAGTAGGTAAACCCCAAAGCATATGATCCAATTACAAATCCAAATAGCCATGTGACAACTCACAATTAAGCATGAAGAAAAAGATAAATACAAGTAATGGAGACCAATCATAGTAGCAACTGTCATACATCTATAACAAAGCTCATACCAATTTCACCAACAACAAAATCACCCACCCACCATGAATGGGGCAATGCAAGACCTTATAACATCCACTGGGGAATGTCCCAGGCTCAGCAAGCTGGGTTGGGAAATCCTAGGAGGAAGTAGGGTGCTCCCATATAAATATCCCTAACATCAAAGGTCAATAACTGAGAGAAAACTAGTATGTATGTCTATCCCCATAACTCAAAGTTGTAGAGAGAAAACTACAAGGCCTTAATGTCAAAACAAAGCAAATCCATGAAGCCTAGATGAGACTAAGAGGGCAAAGGTGCCCCAGTAGCAGTACACAAAGGAGAGCTTCATCTCACTAACCTATCCCCATCTATGTATGAATCAACAATGTCAAGGCGTTGAATTCCCCAAATGACTGAAAGAGGTAATCCATTTGTTAGTCCTGGGAATCTACCATTAAATCTTTGCAGTTGAAAACTATATTTCAATCTCATTCTAGAAAGTTGTAATGTAAGTCATTACTAAAGTGAAAAATTATAGATATAATCTGGCCAAGCATTGTGGAATTTCATAGCAGGGAAGCACACAACCATTGATGTTATCTCTATGTCTTGAAAATTGTTGGTGAATTGCATACATTGTAGAGTGAACACAGAACATCGTGGAGGAGATAACTATTACAGCCCAGAATGGACCTATGATCGATGATGAAATCAATAACTATATTAAAAATAATGATCCAAAAATGAATCAGTATGTTGGTTTGGAGGACTAACAACCTTGCTAAGTCACCTCCTTAAATACTTCCTAATGAGCTAGACTTAAGACAAGATTCACCTCCTAAGGAATGTAATCAATAAACAGTTTAAAGAAGAAAAAGAGGTGTAAGACATGGACAAAAGCCACCTGGGTGATTTGGACACCTAGGACACTTCTCATTAGTTTAAAAAAGAGGCATCTTTGACAGATTACACCACAAATGAACCTATCAGTATCAAACAGTATGCACACAACATGTTCAACCGTGGTTTAACATGTCATGTATCTGACAGTTAGACAGAGCTGTGGCCAAAAAGGAGGCAGGCATTTCTGGTTTGACTATTAGGCTTCTAGGAATGTGGACAATTATTATGGAAACACTCTTGTAACTAATTCGTCTACATTATCCCCTTCGAAACTTGGAGAAGGGGTTCCCTTCAGCTGCATGGAATGTATTTTCTACATTTTGCAACAGTCTTGTAATCTCGCTGGATTTGAAATATAAATGGAAAGGATTGATAACAGTGGCAATTGTTGATTATATATTTGAACATGAATTCATCTTGCAAGGTGTCCATAAATGCCTTAAGTAGGCAGTAAACTTTGTAATTACAAAGGAATTAGTGGCTAGAGGAGGTATAACTTCACTCTTCTAGAGTTTTCACCCATACTGGGTTTCTCTAGTTCAATTCATGTGTTTTTGTAATGTCCCCTTCTCATCAGTGATCAACTCAGTTGCTCATCAGCCTATTCCAAAGGCCCGTAGGCTCGTTGAGGTGAAATCAGGATTTCCTTTGTTTGGAGTGTTTTGGCATTTCTTAGAATTTACTATTTTTAGTAAGTTCTAATTTTGGGAGTGATCTAATTGACAGTTTTTCAGTGAATTTCCATTTTTGTTGGAGCAATTGAGTAATTTTGGTTTTGGCTTTTAAATAGCAATATTTGGAGAAATAAATTATTTCAAGGCTTTAATGTTATTTTTTAAAATTGACCCCTTGGCCTAATATAATGACTTGAAGTTGTGTTAAAAGGTGGTCATAAAGGGTGGATGCCTCATGGAGAAGATAATTGATATTTTATAGTGTTTTTTGTGCCTTGAAGTTTGGACGCCTTAATGAGATGGAATAAAGTGTTTTCAAATTTAAAATATTTCAAAAAGGAAGAATAGGCGTCCCTTTCTTGGAGGAAGTTTTGGAATTCGAAAGGTCATCCCCAATTCCATAAAAGAAAGGCTTTGCTCTAGCAATTAACATCAATTGTTTATGCTATTGTTATGCTGTCGAAATGACTTCATGAATTTGGCTCAAGGAATGCTTACCTCCTAGCATTTGTCCAATTTTGTGTTTGAAAGATAACACCTAGTTGGTATTGTAGCTGCTTCTCATCCAGACTAGCAGATTGAGCTTTAGAAATGATGAATTTTGGAGATTTCTACAGTTTTTGAGTTTGCTAGTTCTATCATGGCTGAAGGTCGTCTTTGTTTACAGCTTTTTGTGTGATTTTTATTTTGTTCTGGGTGTTTGCTCATATCATTTCTAGACTAATGGCGACCCTTCTTGGAGAAATTCAAATTTTATTTTGAAGTGTTTATTTTTACCTAGTGAAATCGCCCTTTCAAGAAGGCCGTACCATGTCAAGAGGACCTTGGAATTCGTGCTAAATTATATGTTGAGTTTTGATGTAGTTTATGTATTGGACATTGGGCGCCATCCTCCTAGAGAGCATTTGCAATTTGTTTCAGTTCATTCGGAGGTATTTTGAAGGTGTTGTGAGAAATTTAGTGTGTTACAGTTTGCTGGTTAGACATTTTCAGTTTGCTGGTTATTGTTATCAGATTTCTAAAAGTTCAGATTTAGGCTTGTAATTTTGTAATTGAGAAGATTAGAAGTTGGAAGAATCATCCTTCAAATATTTGCATTGATTATGTCATTGTAACACTTGTAAATTGTAGATTTATTTCATTGTAAGGCTGTGAATTAGTAGTACTAATCCAGTCATTATTATTACTGCAATTACTTGTGAATTTTAATGCAAACACTTTAACCCCTGGATGGCTTACCGCCAGTGTGGAGGAAATTGATATTATATTTTCATCATTCACCCACTGTATAAGTGGCAAATCCCCACTATTGAGTGGATGCCCACTAAGCGGATGAATTGTTTAATATTGTAATGTTTCTCCCCCCATTGAATAAGTGGTAGCATGGAAACTCTTATGGTTGGATCACCACCTACTTGCATTTTAGTTTGTAATTCATTTTCAGTTCTTGTTTAGTTTCCATCATCATATGCTATCACCTCGCCTTTAAAAGGATCTTGGTGAACATTCTTGGCGTAGAGTGCATTTAGTTTGATTATCTTTTGGAAGCTAACGCTAATCAATTGGTGTAGTGCTGGTTTGTGTTGTGAAAAATTGGAAAAAAATTGAAGGGGCTTATTTCATTTTCTCTTCATTATCATTCTATGTGTGCTCTCTTACTACTATTAAAAACCTTCCTTAATACTGTTTTGCACTTAACAACTTCATTTTAGAATTCTTCGAACTGTTTTTATGCAGTTTCATTTTAAGAAAATCAAGTAAGTGGGTCAAAGTCATTGATTGAGAAGTTGAAACATTAGAGATTCATGTTGAGAAGACAAGAAATGCAAAATCCACCCTATTCATAGATTAGATAGGTATCAAAGATAAGTTTCTTCTTTAATTTGAAGTGGTTTTGTGTGAGATGTTGATCATTTCTTATTTTTGCAGTCTTATGCCCATCACTAGATCAGCTAATGCAAAACGAAAAGGTAATTTGGTTCCTTTGCAACAAGAAATAGATACAAGGAAGTGGCAACAACTTAGAAATGGACCTTGGAGAAAGTGATTGTAGTCAGCCAAAAGCATAATTAGTCAGCCAGATTTTGTTAGTAAATAAGACTATAGTTAGTTCATAAATATTTCATATACTTTGTACATGTCTCGGGAAAATTAATTCCCTGACTAGTGATTCGTTGTTGTCATTAAGTGTTGCGACAGTTGGTTTCTCAACCACTGGCAACGGCTATATGTACTTGAGTCAATATAGTTGAGAGACATTATGATTATATTAGTAACTATCACATTGTGCTACATGTTATATTTTGATGTTATATTCTAGTATGAGTAATTGTACTTGTGTTGGCGTTTCAATTCACACCTCTAGAATGTGGATTAGAAACGGATAGCTATGCACAATTAGATTACTCTTCAAATTAGGAGGGGAAGCTCCCTCTTCACTAATAATGCTTTAAAAGAAAGAATACTAAACTATTGCTAATCTTTTTGTTCTCAACTAAGAGCACAAGTTTATAAAACTCTTTGCGTCGTAGTTGAGGTTTTCTCTTTTCCAAAACTTCAACTACAACTAGGCCTAAACTAAAGACACTCCTAGTAACTCAAGTAAACTCAGAGCTACAGAGTTAGGAGTAAACGAGGAATTCACCGTTGCATGCGCAAATCAACTCAAATTTTCTCATGGACAGACTTCAACATTTTAGGGTTTTGCCAAGAAAGCGCTTTTTCGTCCCCAACTCTATTTAAGAAGACTTTTGGCATTCATTCTTCACATTTTGCAGGTTGACATCCAGAGGAAGAAACATATCTTTTTCTTCTCATCAAGATTTGGAGGCTCAAACGAAGTGCTTTTTCAATGTTCATGGATTCGGGATTGGGAAGCACAAAGGCACGCTTTTTCATGGCCCAATCTTCTAGGGCATCACATTTCAGAAATAGGTGGTCTATTTTTTCAAATCATCAATCTGGGTCCACTTGCTTTTTACTCCTCTTGAAGATTTAAAAATTTATTTTCCAAAAATCTACTTTTTTCACGCTTTATCAAAATCTGATGATCTAGGTCTCTTCAAAACATAATTGTCTACAAAACCCAATCCTCGGCTTTTTTCCGAGAATCCGCTTTTTGAAGAAAAATCAGCAACTTATTTTTAGCAATTTGTGCAAAACTTTTCCGAACATAGGCGTGTTTACAATCAAAATTCAAGTTTTTCAACATGTAGTATTCTCCAATAGAAATCAAGACCAAATCAGTGTTGCTCCATCATTTCCTAAGAATGAAACTGATTTGCATCATGTGAATCCAATGCTTGATTTGTGTGCTTTGAAAGACACAAGAAACATTGCAATCAGGAATCTTGATCAATCTGGGTTGCTTGCAGCAGTTTCAATTCCCATTTTAGTGTAGAGCCTCGAATTCGTAATTGCTTGTGTTAAGCATTACAATCCAACTTCACGAGAAATCCAATCAGCAGTTGGGCCTATTATTTGCAACCTCAGGCTAGACAATGTCGAGAGATGTTTCTCAATACCACCATGGACAGAAAATTTCATCATTTCAATTGAAGAATATGAGGTATAATATGAGCAAAAGGAGAAATACCAAAAAAGAGTTGCACAAAAGTGGCTGAAAGAGAAGCAGAATACTTTGCCAAGGAATGTTGGGCATGGTGAGTTTAAGGAAGAAATTGCAGCCATGATCATTTTGCTCAACCAAGTCACAAGTCAAGCAAAGGAAAATAAATTTCAGCCTTGGATGTTTTACATCATTTCCCAAATTATTGATAGAACAGAACACTATGACTGGCCAACTTTGATCACTAATAGTCTCCACTGTCAAATGACAGAATTCTACAAGGTCCATGAGTTTCACATGATATCTTACCTCGTATGTCTAATTAATGGCCTTTCAAGGCAAGTTTAGAGGTTTGAATGTCATTGGAAGTTTGGGCATTTAGCATGTGTATGATCATTACCCGCAGTTGGAGTTTTCAAAGTTTGCACAGCATTACATGCGGGTGAATAATGTATTCTTGATGCATACGGTGCGAGATTTAGATAATGAGTTGCATGTACGAATTTCAGCAAATGCCAAATCGGCAATGGCGGAGTGATCCAGTCATGCTACCAAGGTATCCCACAGATGAGGTAGTGTTCATGGAGTTTCTAAGGCAAGTATACGAAGTTCACATATTATTGCGTAATAGGCGCAAGACTGCATTCAGCTTCCCGGTTGGAATGGGCATCTACAAATGTAGATCATCAGCTAATGCCAAGTTGATTAGTGATGAAATGTCAAAGTTTGGCCTCAAATTTTTCAATGAGAGGAGTTTGTATGATCCTCGTGGAGTTTTTGCATCACATGTTGGTCAAAATCATGCACATGTGCTTGCAGTTGAAGATTTTTGGGTTAATTGTGTAGATGAGTTCAAACTGCACAAGCACAATTACAGCATATTTCCCCTTCAGCAGACCGTTGATTTCCTATCGGAGGATGTGGAGGGTTTGTCAAATGATGATGGGGAAGTCCTACTTCCCATGTATGCTAGAGATCAAGTCGATCAACGACCACTTCCACAAATTAATTGGTGCACCAAAGAGAGCACCTCAATTGAGGAAAGAACAAACCAAATTGTCAAGAATAGTAGGATATTCTTGAGCAGTAAAAGGCAGCGGAAGGTAGCTATTCCAATTGTAGAGCCACCAATAGTTCAGTCATCTCTACCTTCTTCTTCTAAACCAAAACCAAGATTGAAGGCTATGAGCAATCCTCTAGAAGGTACAAAGATTAGCAGAATGTCAAAGAAGTTGATGTCTCCCGATGGGTTTTAGTAGGAACAGTCAACAAATGCATCAAAAGTTTCAAAAGAATCAACACCACAAGCTGAAGTAGTGCCTTCATCTCCTGATTCTCCACCATCACCGAAGCCTTCTCCAATACATATAGATTCAAAAGTTGAAGAAATCGATGAAACTGGAACCAAATCTCCTAGAGATGTTAGTAAAGACACCTCGTCTTGGCTTGAGAACATCTTGGGCAAGAAGAGGAGGAAGCCTTTGTATCAGTTGAACTTTGCAAAACTTGATAACCTCTACCAAGACACACCTGTAAAGAAACCTAAGAAGCAAGTTCACATGAAGAATTCTGATTGCGAGATTATCCTTGAGACTGCTACACCTCCGGAGGACAAGAACATTGATGAGGTTGAGACTGATGACTTCAAGGTTGTCAAGGACAATCTCAGTAAAAGCACCCAACATACTGATGTGAATCTCTTCGAGGTGGCGGCAGATAATCTAAAGGAACGAGTGCTCAAGGATGGAGAAGATAAGGCAGCCCCAAGGCTGAGATTCAGCAACTATGGCAATATATTTCCAATCTCCTTCATGGCACTTCACAGGCCACTTTGTTGCTTCCACAAATTCTGGAGTCACCTACAGATTAGCATCAACTAAGTCAGTTGGTCATATATCGAAAGCATATGCGAGATTGGATAGAGGAATTCATCACCAGGGGCAGATTTATACTTGCAGGGATATACCAATGGAGGTATAACGCTCATGATCATCGCCAAGGGATTCAAGGGTTTGAGTAGTGTATGGAAAAAGTGAAGCCAATGCATGAGATCATCATTTCAGATTTGAAGACGGCTTATGATTCAATCATTTCAAAAGAACATAAGAAGAATTTTTTTGCTTGGAGAGAACAACACCTCTTCAAAGTAAAAGCCTCTGAAAGAATATCTATAGAATTGGCTAGATATAGACAAAAGATTGTTGATGTCCTCAAGTTCATAAGCACATTTGTTTCATAGATTCCCTGTCAATATCATCATGATGATGGCACTTTCGTTGATCTCGGTGAAGTGCAAACAGAGTTCTAGAATCTTTTTTGTGGCAGTTTAAGCAGTGATCCCGTTGCCAACAAGATGAATCATGTTGTTGTGATGTCAACAAAATTTGATAAAGCGGCAAAAGAGGTGAGAGAATCTCTGAGTTTGATTGCAGAAGATGAGGAGATCCTCGAAAAGCAGAATATTGCTCTGGATAGTATCAATGCTCATGACAAAGAGGCAGTTACCAGCTTTTTGGCAGATATAGTTTCCCAAATTATCAATGAATGGGTCATCTTTTTGGGGCAACGAAGATTTCCAAGAATAGAATTAAAAACAGCAATTAACTCGATGCCTTTTCCGAGTTGGACATGCTATTCTTGTCTCATGCTTATCTATTCTTTGTGAAATAGGAAAAATCAATTGTATAGTTGGAACTTTCCCTACTTTTTGTTTTAGCGGGTGGTTAGTTAGTTGTCATGTTTTAGTTTTAGAAATAAAACTTGTGAGTTGGAAAGCCTAGTTAGCTTTAAGCAAGGAGATTTTAGGGTTCCCCACTCCTTGTTTGTGTATAAATAAGGGCATCCTTGCCCATTCTTTCATAACCATTATGTGATAACAAATTGTTGAGCCTACTTTTGCCGCGACTTTGTTATTCAACGCCTGTTCACTTTGTGTAAAAGCAAGTTTGCAAGCTTGTTTTGCTGCAAATTATTGTTCAGTTAATGTTCAATTTGTGTCAAGTGTAATCTGGTTTGATCACTAAACTATCAGCCTGTCATTGCTACAAATCTGTTGTCCCTAAAGTGTAACTGTTGTTGGAAATTTGAGGAAGGAAATCTCATGCCCACTTTGCTCTGATCTACTGTCTCAATTTTGTTTTATGTGTTTTTCTTATATAATCTTTATTTCAGCTTGCATCTTAAAGTACAATGAGTCTTCAAGTGTGTTATGGAAGTGAGTTTATTTAAGTTTGTGTTAAATCATTCCTCGTTTACTTCTAACTCTCAAGCAATGAGTTTACTTGAGTTGTTAGGAGCATCTTTAGTTTAGGAATAGTTGTAGTGGAAGTTCTGGAAAAGAGAAAACCTTAGCTATGATGCAAAGAGTTTTATAACCTTCTGCTCTTAGATGAGAACAAAAAGTTTGGCAATAGTTTAGTATTCTTTCTTTAAATCATCAGCAAAGAGGGAGCTTCCCCTCCTAATTTGAAGAGCAGTCTAACTGTGCATAGCTATTCGTTTCTAATCTACATTCCAGAGGTGCGAATTGAAACGCCAACAACTTGGTTACAGTGAATCAATAAATGAAGTAATATTATTTTGTGCAATATGCATTCATGAATGTTTCGTACTTGTCTATGTTCTATGAATTATTTAGTTTACTCTCGTAGTACATTATAATTCTCTTAGTGAGTAAACATTTGGTGTCGTTGCCTAAGTGAACTTGGG
This sequence comes from Sequoia sempervirens, assembly GCA_007258455.2. NCBI lineage: Eukaryota > Viridiplantae > Streptophyta > Pinopsida > Cupressales > Cupressaceae > Sequoia > Sequoia sempervirens. The sequence goes on along the minus strand of VDFB02378495.1, from coordinate 23,547 downwards.
AAAATCACCCAACGGTAGAATGGCATCGTGATGGGTCGGCCGATGGAAGAACCTGTACAAGAAAACAAGGAAAGAGAAGCCAACTTGACACAGGACCTTGTCAACCTATGGGATATCTCGTTGAGGGATCATGTATGGAGGGAGGCTCTTAGGCAAGAGATCCCCCAATTAGTCATCTAGGACAAACTGCACGTCAACCCAGAGGTCGACCATCTCCTCAACCAATTGCCAAGGTTACTGGCACGTCATTACATCATTCTGCAAGATCTTTGGGCAAAGAGTGACCAAGAGCGGCAAAGACAACAAATACTACAACAGTACTAGGAAAGGAGCAAGCGGGAGGAAGAGGAACGTGACACTAGCCGAAGACGTACTCCTAGCAATCAATGATCATACGCCCAACAATTAATGCTCATACAACCCAATAAGGACAAAAATCAAGTACCAAGAAAGCAAGAAACACCAAAGGAAAAATTACGACGATTGCTTACTTAGACTAAAGGAACAAGAAACCCGACGGAGAAGACTAAAGCAAATTGTTGAAGAAACGAATGGAGACCTTAATGAAATAAATCAATCTATTGTTAAGTTACACCAAAACCTTGTTGAGGAAAGTGATGAAAGAACTTTTAGGACACCATTGATAGCAAACAAAGAAAAACTAAAAAATGATGAAAATGAACTTCTAAAAGAACTTGAAAATAGTATAAGCCATATTTGAGAGTTGTCCATATCATAGTTGGAAAACTCGGACTCGCCGCGGACTCGGCAGCCCAAAAATATGACTCGGACTCGGGACTCGGCACGGACTCGGGAAAAGACTCGGCTAGGACTCGGCAAAAAAAAAAACCGTAGTTTTACAAAAAAACAAGAACAAATTAATGCATTTAGAGAACATAAGAGCCTAATTTGATTATCAAACACTCATAATTCAAATATTACATGTCATATAATCATCAAACACTCAATAATTGAAATTTAATCACTCATAGTCATCAAATACTCATAGTTTCAATGTATAACATCATAAGATTATAAATGTTTACATATAATCTTGGCTTCTTTCAACCCCAATTCAATTTGCAGACCTCTATTTCACAAACTTGAGTGTTAAAATGAAAGAAAAAGTTAAAAAAAACATGGGTTTTTAACCCCTTTTGACTCCCAGCTACACAGGAGAGTTCTGGGTTGGGACTCCCGAGTCCAACCTCAGGACTCTTTTCAACCCCTTTGGACTCCCAGCCACACAGGAGAGTCCTGAGTTGGGACTCCCGAGTCTGACCTCAGGACTCTCCGAGTCCTGAGGTTGGACTCCCGAGTCCCGACCCAGGACTCTCCTGGACTCGACTCCCGAGTCCGCGGCGAGTGGACTCGGCCAGGGTAGGGACTCCCGAGTCCGCGGCGAGTCGGCCGAGTCCGCAAACTATGGTCCATATCATACGACGAGGGACCAAGGATTGGAGGATCCAAGCCGAAGACCCCTAGGCAAAGGGAGTACCGGTACAAACCCCAAGAGACTCAAGGTGCAAAGGACACTGAGAGGGGACGTGTCGCTGACCCGTATGTGGCTAAGAGTGCAAGTGAGGCACCAAAACGTAAAGAGAGAAACAGTCCAGTCAGGTCCAACATACAAGGAGGTAATCGGGGAAGAAACATGGTAACTCCGCTAGTCGAGAGGCAAAAACTACCGAACTTCATGGGGAATGGTTTAGAGGATCACGTACATCACTGTAAAATGTGTGAGACGATATGGATAGTGAATGGGCAGGACAATGTGGATTGGGAATCAGGGATGACACATGGTAACTCCGCCAGCCGAGAGGCAAAAACTGCCTAAGTTCAGAGGGAATGGTTCAGAGTCACTATAAAATGAAAGAGACGATATGGATAGTGAATGGGCAGGACAATGTGGATTACTGGCTACGAGCATTCCCAATGACACTGAGAGGCATAGCTATAGATTGGTACATAGAACTTGGAGTAGCACAGAAAGTTTCATGGCAATTACTCAAGAGAGCATTTGAAGATGAATTTAAACTTCTCAAGGACGACAATGAAATTGTGGTAGAAATATATAACACTAAACAAGGGAAGAATGAAACGTACGAGCCTACAACCGTAGACTCAAAGAGCTACTGGTGAAACTGGAGACACAACCAGCAGATGGCTTAAAGTGTAATGTCCCTTGCTAAATGTGAGGTAAATTTTTAGTTTTTTTGTTCTCGAACATTTCATCAAACATTTAGTCTATAAACTCTTCCAACTGATAAAAGAAGTCTACTTTTGTGTTTGAGTTTATGAGTTGATTTCAAGTGCACCAAGGACTCAACTATTGACTAATATGCATTTAAGGATGCAACTGCAAGTATTTTCAGCTATGATGGTGTCTGAAGTATGACTACAGCCTACGCAAATATTCAGCATGCAACTTCATAATTCAAAGTGACTGAACATGCCAATATATGTAATCAAACAAGCAGCTGTCATTTAGTCAAATACTTCGTATACAATTTATCTCAGCCTTTACAAATACTTCAAGGTCATTACAATAGTGTAGTCCTAAATACACATGTAATGAATTCTGGAAACGCCTTGTATCTAATATGAGCTTCTATTTCTAATTTTGAAGATCGTTCCAGCTGGAATTGCCTTGGGAGAATGACGTCCATCTCCGTCCCAGCTCACACCCGATAAACCTCTTGACTCACTTTGACTTCCTTAAAAGATCGATATCAACTCTTGTATTGAAAAATATACTATGGTCCACTATTTGTCTTTATTCACTTATAATCACCACGCAGCTCCCGTGAATTCTCTTATATGCAAAGCTTATAATATTAAACCCAAAATATCGGACTTCAGTTCCACAATTTATGCGCTAATACCATGCTGAGCAATGTCGTCAAAAAGACCCGATAAATATCCAGAACATATATTACATTAGGTGGCGTTTTCAATAAAGGCTTCTTTAATCTTCAATCTATACTCCGGCCGATTTGATACAAAATTTCATATCAAAACTTTTAGCACGTTACGCCCACCAGAGTTTGTATAATAAATCTCGCGCTAATTTTGCTAGCTCAAGACTATTGATACCTTTCATCAAGTATTAAGAAATCACTCCCAAGAGAGATACGACTCTGCCAAAGTAAGCGGCTATGATGAAATCCAAGGCTATATAGTTATGAGTTTCCCAGAAGGCCACGGAGTATACTTTGCATTAAATGTGTAAGACCCCTGATACTTCCAAGCAGAGCAATATAAAATACTGGGTCATTTAGCAGGTCCTTCTTCACAGACAGGATACGGTGAACTATACAAGGCAATTGATTTCTCAATGTGCCATGAAGTCCTTCGTTAATGTAATTCCTTTATCGGCTATCTTGCTTTCACCTTAAAACCCTCTGTCACTCCCCATCTCTCCATTCGAAATATAAATCCCTATATATTTTTCTTCCTTACTCAATCCTGATCTTTTCTACCTTGAATCCTCAAGAGACGCGTCCTATCTTCAGAAAATCGCATCCTTGTGAAAGGTCATAGTCGGCAGATTTAAGTCGGCTCATGATAATTATATATTAGATTAAATTATATATATTTTATTGTTCTTATAGATTGGTTCTATAGATTTATATTTTCAGTATTTATTTTATTATTTTAATATTTATAATATAATAATTATAATTACCATTTATTTGATAATTATGATATTTAAATTATTAACTTGTTTATATTAAATTATAATTATAATATTATCTCAGATAATTATAATTATAATAGTAGTATTTGAGTTGAGGTTACTTATATTTACATTTTGATATTTATTTGATTCTATTGTTTGTATTTCAGTATTATTTTGGTGTTACGATTTTGGGGACATCACATAAAGAAACAGTGTTCATTGAAGGACTACTTCCCTCCCTATGGAAAAAAATGAAGGCGATACCTCCACCATCGTACACCAAAGCCTACAATTGTGAGATGGACATCAAGAGTGAGAATAAGACATCCTCTCAGAGGAAGAAGAAAACTGACGACGATGATAATACAGAGGAGAGTTGAAGGCTGAGAAGGAGAGTTTGAAGGAGTCCAAGGAATTATGGTGTACCGAGTGCAAACCAGGTCATACCAAGGTGAACTGCCCAAAGAAATTATTCTATGACATCAGACAAGTTATGGGACAATCCATCAAGGAGTCCCTGCACAATCTAAAGGCGAGAAGTTTGCAAGTGTTCTTCGCACAAGGGGAACAGTCAACCCCTCCGACCACACCACCAAACCCTCTGAGTAACAATGCATCCCCTAGAGGTTACCGCAACAACTAAAGAAGCAATAACAATACACTAAGAAGCAAGATCTAGTATGACAGTAAGGGCGGACCCATGATACAATGCCGAAAGTGTAATGAATGGGGTCACTTCGCTAGAGAGTGCCAAAACAATCAAGGCACGGGAGGAAGACTTTGTAAGTGTTGTGCACAGGGCGATCACAAAGATACCGACAACCCAAAGCAGAAAGGCATAAATATGTTGGAGGTAGCCGACGAGGAGGTTCTAGCGATCACAAGAGCACAAACGAAGAAGGCTACTTATCCAGACCCTCGTACGGAGAAGGAAAGACTCAGAGAGGCCAAAGCGAAAGTGGAAGAGGCAATGGCCAAGTAACGAAGAACCTCCAAAGTGACTAGTATGTTTTTGCAATCGAAGTCTGAGAAAAACATTGTACGGCAGGTGCTCCACACAACAATACCCATCAAGGTAACAAACCTTATGCAAACAATGCCCCAACTGAGAGTGGCACTCACGAATGCCGTCGAAGACAACATAAACCATCAGGAGGGTCCAATCAAGCATACGACACAGTTGCCAACAGGAGAGGCCTCGAATACCATGCTACTTGCAGTGAACATCGAGAGGAAGCCTGCCATCGTACAAATGGACATCATGGGGAGTAAACTCTCCAACACTATCGTCGACGAAGGTTCAGGAGTAAACGTACTACCAGAAGAAATCTATAAGTGTCTGGGGAAGCCAACTCTCTGGCCCCCCACATTTCACCTAGTAGGCATTGATCAACATGGCATCAAACCTCTCAATACATTGATGGCACAAAAGGTACTGATTGGCACAGAACAATTCCTGTTGAATTTTGTCGTCATCCCTCTAGAGAAGAAGGCATACGATGCATTGCTAGGGAGAGGATGGCTTATTCTGCCAAGGCAAATCATAACTAGAAGCATAATACACTCTCGATCGAGAGCGATGGAAGGAAGCACGTCGGCTTGAAAAACCAAGCCGTCAGTGAAGAACTGGCATCTTCTAGGTCAAAATCAGACGGGAGAGAGTCAAATATGGACGAAGGAAGGCTATGGAGCCGAACGATGAGGGCATACTTGAACTCGAGAGTTGCTCAGAAGATGAGACAAGTTCGTTAAATGGCCTATTTCATTAGCAAATGGGGGATTATGAGGTATTCCACTCAGAATGCAACATGTTGCAAATCAGGGAGACAAAAGAGGACAAAGGTACGACCAGCTAGTCATTCCCACTAGAGTATGAAGAATACAAGGGGTAGTAGAATTGGACAACACACCAGCCCATAAGTTCGAATGTGACAAACTAATCAAGTACGAGGAACCAACATTAAAGAACATGAATCTCAAAGAGGAAGACAAGCCTAAGACAATCCTTGTCAGTGATGACTGGGATCTTGTACTAAAGTTGGCGACTTTCAAGATTTTCATGGAGTACAAAGATGCATTCACTTGGATGTACAAAGATCTAAAAGGTGTACCACCAGAATTGTGCGTACACAGGATCCCTCTCATATTGGGAGCACAACCCATACGAAAGAGACCCTACAAGATGAACAAGAATTATGCAGCCAAGATACAAGACGAGATTGAAAGGATGTTGGAAGCGGGCATTATATTCAAGGTCGAAATTAGAGATTGGGTGTCACCAATTGTCATCTCGTTGAAGGAGTCAAAGTAGATCCAAATATGTGTGGACTTCTGGTGCTTGAACACGGTAACAATCAAAGACCCGTTTCCAATCCCCTTCACCGCCACGATCCTGGAAGAGTTAGCCAGACATGAAATGTACTCATTTATGGACAAGTTCTCTGGATATAACCAGATAAGCATCGTTGAAGAAGACAAATTGAAGACAACGTTCATGGTTAAAGACGGAGTATAGGCGTACAACTGAATGCCATTCGGGTTGTGTACGATTTCATAACATTGGCATACAAACTCATAAAGGTATTAGTGTACAGAAAAGTGTCATACAATGCATAACCCCAGGAAATAGCACGAGATGCAAAGTACAAGAAACCATACGGAGTTTAAAAGCCGAGCTGGTGAGTGTCATACATAGTCCGAAGTAGGAAGTTGAAAAAGAAAGCAAAGTTATACATAGTGTGAAGGTACAAGTACAAAGTGAGCAATTACAAGTATGGGCAAGCAAGAAGAAAATCACGCAATTAAAAAAAAGAAAGGTATAGCTAGGAGAAATTGGAAGATAGTTATTATAACCGCCAGCATCTAGTATATAGCTCGAGAGTTCATGCAGGAGAAATTAATCATTGTTGCCAAGAAGATATGGCTACTAGCAGTAGTAGAGGCAAGAAGCTCCAGATAATTAGACCGAAGATAGCAGCAGGCATGGCGATGGCAAGAGCAAGTGATGACAGTTACTCTGGATAACATCACCTGGGAGAGCTTGAGCGGCACAGAATGTCGTTCTTGGTGGCTTGCAACAACAAAAGACCATATCATGAAGAAGGTGTTGAGGATGGCTCAGGGAAACAAGGTGGCGCAAATGCCATTTTTCAATGCTCGTGAATTCAAGCCTTACGACAAATGCTTATACACTACGATCAGCATAGTCATAGGCTGTTCATAAATTATAGAGGCTGCCAAGTGAGTATATTGTATGGAGCTCCTAAGTTTACACGAGTATTTGGAATTCCCTGTCGAGGGGTTTCGATTGCAAAGCCCTCAAGGAAAATGTCCAGCCAAATGAAGGAAGACCTAGTGGCAAGAGTATGCAAGTCCAATCTCACACAACAAGAACAAGACAGTATATGGAGAGCAGGTAACAGGGGTTTGCAAAAGAGTTTTCTCGACAATGTCGAGTGGAAATGTCTGTTGGACCTTATCAAGAGCAAACTCACAAGGGCAAGTCGGGCTTCTAACATAGCAGTGTGGATGGTCGGCCTCATGATCGAGCTACATACAGGAAAAGTATACAATTGGGCCACGGGGTTGTCAGAGAGCATCCAAGAATTTATGTGTCTTAGGCACAAGGCATTCTATATGACCCAACACGCCATTGGACTGTTGTTGGACGCCATCTGTACCCAAGTGCCACCTAACAACTGGGGAAGGTTCCAACCGGTCAAACAGATAGAGGACGAGTGGCTGACAACATTTCACTGGGCCAACCTTGGTGTAAAAAATGTCGACGAAGAGGTGCCTCATTCATTATTGTCGTCGAAGAGGAAGAGTCAAGTAGATAACTCACCACCAAGGTTGCATGGTGATGATGAGAGTGGAGATGGAGACACACCAAGTACAAGAGAGGAAATAGAGTTATCGTCCAATGAGCATGAAGACATGAGTATAAAGTCTCCTTGGCAGCGGACGTGGGGTCCAAAGAGGTAGAAGAGGTAATCATGGTAGAGTTGCCAACGAGGCCACAACAAGTGATACTTGTACCTACATTGTCGGGAGTCCAAGTACCAGTTGTAACCCTACTAGCACATGTTGCAATAGCACGAGATGAAGAGATAGAGGGAGACGAGGCGTTGGACACCTGGTTGGGTGAGATCAGTGAATAGGCAAGCACCCCTCTGCTATCGCCATAAGCCATTTGAGAACTGCCACATGAGTCCACGATGGAAGCTGCTCACCAGGAGCAACCATCCCAGCCGTTGAGTACACCTCAACTAAGTACACAAGAGAGTATGCAGCAACCACCACAAAATACTCAGCCAAGCACATAGCCTTAGCCAAACACACAGCTGCTAAGTACACAGCCAGAGGGAAGTGTACGACTAAAGAGCACACCGCTGCAAGGCCAGTTTGGAGGCATTATCATTGCAATCTCCAAACCTGATGAGTCGGGTCATCGAGTTGGATGGCCAATATCACGAATCCCGCCACCTGCCTCACCATCACAAATAGCCCTAAGCCTTAGACGGAAACATTGAGGGGAGACAGAGTCGATTGCAGATGAGTCAGAGAGACCTTTTCAGATGACTCCTCAAGACCCTCACGACCCCATAGGCTCAATACACAGATACCTGACAGAATTGCAAGGGGTGGGGAGGTATATGCAGTATGTGGGGGAAGTCGGCCAGCAGTTGATTGTAGGGTTTGATCCTCTCATGGCACAAGAGGCCGAGAGGATTCTAGTGTTTATGCAGCATGAGTGTGAGGGGGAGTTTCTACGATGCTTAACGTCCAAGGGATGGTTGGGCATAAAGACCAAGGAGATGTTGGAAACCTGGCAGCCAATTTGATCTCCAGTAGCAGGAAGACATGGGAGGATACTTTCCACCCTCCATAGCATGGAGCACTCCTACAGGGACATTTTTTGCGATGGCGCTGCCAAACATATGCCATAGAGGAGGCCATGAAGACGAGGGAAAAAACCTTAGCCCAGGCGGCCAGCAACAGGGTAGCATTGGCAAAGCAAGTCTGCAAGTCAAAAGAGTAGTTGGCTTAGGTGGCAGTTGTCGAGCGAACAAAGGTGGGAGCTCTCGAGGAAAAGTTGGCCGAGAAGAAAAAAGTGTTTGCTGACAGGCAAGGCCAATTGGAGGAGAAAGACAAATTGTTGGTCGAAAAGGATACCCAAATAGCCAATATATAACAACTTGTAGCCAAGAGGGAAAGTCACATGCAAGGGAAGGATAAGGAGTTGGCAAGCACCATAGAGGAGCTAGAGAAGGCAAAGGGAAAATTGGTCGAGGCAATGTCGATGGTGAAGCTGGCACGAGAGAAGCAACTGGCAGCTAATTGGAAGCTGCAATGCCTCAAGCAACAACATTCTGCCACAACGGCAGCAACATCATCCGTACATCGAGGGACGCCTTCTCAACCTCCCTCTTCTTGATTTCCCTTTATATTCCCTGTTTTGTTTTCAGTCGTCTGGAAGACGACTACTTTTGGGGAGGGATGATGTAGTCAGCCAAAAACATAATTAGTCAGCCGGATTTTGATAGTAAATAAGACTATAATTAATTAATAAACATTCATATACTTTGTACATGTTGTCTCAAGAAGATTAATACTCGGCTAGTGATTAGTTATTGTCGTGAAGCATCGCAATGGTTGGTTTCTCAACCACCGCCAACGGCTACATGTACTTGAGTCAGTACAGTCGAGAGACATTATGATTATGTTAGTAACTATGACATTGTGCTACATGTTATATTCTAATGTTATATTCTAGTAGGGGTAATTGTACTTGGTTGTAGTGAATCAATAAATGAAGTACCATTATTCTATGCAATATGCGTTCATGAATGTTTTGTACTTATCTATGTTTAGTGAATTATTCAGTTTACTCTCGTAGTACATTATAATTCTCTCAATGAGTAAATAGTGGTGTAAAACATTTTGATGGTAAGAAGAGATTCAACGAATTGAAAGAGGATGTTGCTAAGATCACTCAATCTCTACAAATGCTTGACAAAATAGAGAAAGCCTTGGAGATGCTCGTGGGGAAGCTTGGATTGTCTACAAATATCAAAAAAGTAGAAGAATTGAAGACTCATGAACCCAAAGAAGAGAAGCCTAATTTCTCCTAAGCTCCACCTCCTTTCAAAGCAGAGGTCAAAATAGAAATTCATCTGTTGGAAGTTAAAACAGATACTAAAAACTTGGCCATTAGCTTGCTCAATTGAAACTATAATTCAGTTTGAATCTCTTATTGAAAAACAAGTCACTTTTAAAAGATTAAAGCTACGAGGTCATGTTTTAACAAGGTTTGAGAGTTATGCTTAGTTTTTTATTGTGAGAAAGTTGCTACAAATAAGTAAATGGACTAAATTTAAAACTTTGAATAGGAAACAATTTCATCCTATTGTTATGAAAAGGACATATATATTGATTGGCCATATTTGAGACAAGCAAGGTCAAAATGTAATCAAGGATACATGGGTTGAAACAAGTGTGTCCATCATTTCTGATGGATGGAAAATTGTAAAAATAGACCACTGATCAATATTATAGCAGTGTCCCCCAAAGGGACGATGTTTTTGAAGGCAATCAATTGTGAAGGAAAAATAAAAGATACAAGTTTTATTGCCAATATCCTCATAGAATCCACTGAAATGGTGGGATCTGAAAGTGCTGTCCAAGTCATAACAGATAATGCTAAAAATTGTAGGGCAGATCGAGCTATAGTGGAGGCTAGATATGGTCACATTTTTTGGACACCATGTGTAGTCTACTCACTCAATTTGATAATGCAAAAGATTGGCACACAAATTGAGTGGGTCAAACAAATCTATGCGGAGGGCGAGAAGATCCAAACGTTTGTGATTAATCATCATATGTCACAAGCCATCTTCAGGACCTTCTCCAAGTTGGAGTTGTTGAAGGTAATTTAAATTTGATTTTTTAATATAATTTTTTATTTTTTTATTTTAATTTTTCATTGCTGATTTGTGACATGCATTTTCTTACCATGTTAGGTTGTCGAAACTCAATTTGCATCTCACACAATCATCTTAAGATGACTTGTGAAGGTGTGAGAGGCCTTGAGTTCTATGGTCATCAACAACTTGTGGACTGTATGGAGGCAATCAAGCACAGAAAGAGCCCAAAAAGTAAAAGCAATGATCTTAGATGATGAGTGGTGGACTCATGTGGAATATGTTATAAATTTCACTGAGCCTATTATGAGCATGATTAGGTATGTTGATGTTGATCTTAAGATTGGGTGAAATTTATGATGGCATGGATTCCACAGTGGAGAAAATAAGAACAATAATAGATGCCAAGGAACATGACCCAACGGAAACATTTTTCAAAACTTTGCAAAAGATTATTGTTGACCATTGGAACAAGATGACCACCCCTTTACATCTCTTAGCATTTGCTTTGTCACCTAAGTATTATAGCAAAGAGGTACTTTTATTGCTAAGGAGGGTAGCACCATATAGGGATGTTGAGGTTGCTGCTAGCTATAAGGCTGCATTTAGAAAGATATTTTCAGATGAAGATATCCAAAGTATTGTCATGAGCGAGTTTAGCCAATTCATATCATCAAAACATCATGATGTTTCCGCTCTTCTAGACAAATATAGGAAAAATGCTGATGAGTGGTGGTATCTACATGGTCAAGGCTCCAATTACTTGCAGCCTCTTGCAATTAAAATACTCTCCCAAGTATGTATCTTTTTATTTATTTATTTATTCGTTTTTCATTCGATGCTATTATGCTATATATTATCAGCAAGTAAAATTAAATACTAAATGTTGTATGCAAACTCAACAGGTTGCAAGTTCTTCAGCTGAGAGGAATTGGAGTACATACTCCTTCATCCACTCGGTCAAGAGCAATCGTTTGGGTGCAAAAAAAGTAGAGGATTTGGTCTGTATACACTCCAACCTTTGTCTTGTCACATAAGAAACCAAAATACAATGAGGGTGTGACAAAGAATTGGAATCTAGCCCTAAGTGTGCTAATTTAGATGCTACAGTTGCACAACTTTCCTTGGCTTCTATAGATGACAATGAGGCAACTGATGCATTTGACACACCTAGTGGGAGTGGCAATCCAATTGATAGTGGTTCAAATGAAATTGAACCAATTGAGGACCACAACCTTGATACTTTTGATGAAGATGAATTTGAAGACTAGTAAATTAAATATTGATTGTAATTTGAATTTTCAATGTGTAATGACATTTAAAGACTTGAGACTATTTACATTTTTGCAAATTACGAATATGATTATATGAGGTATTTCAATATTCTATTTATTGGCAATTATGTTTAATAGTTTATCATTTATGCCTAATGAATATCATTGTTCTTATAACTAAATTTATAATTTTGAACATGCTTATGACATTATGTTTATAATTTATAAATTATATATATATAATAAAAATAAATAAATAAATACATATATATATTCTCGTACCCGTACCCATACCGATATCTGAACCTGTACCAAAACCGGCAACTTAGAATTTCACAACAAAGTCCATCTTCAGTAGTGTTGATGTGTTTTTCGTGACCGCACCAACACAGAATAAAATTACCAACGGCGACTCTATCCTCTCTTGAACAAAATCTCCTGCATGCTAAGATTGCTAGAAAGATCATGCATTCAACTCCAAGGTTCCTTCATGCAGTGGATAGTCTCAGTTGGCTTGATGTGATTTGCTGGTATTTCAAGGGGACTTACATAATTGTTCACTCTAGAGGAAGGGGTTTTCAGGATTCAAAGGATTTATCAGTGAAGCTCAGATTTCTTAAACTAACCCGGAAGTACTGAATTTAAACGGTTGTAGGGATAGAAGATGCTATGGACTAATCTACGCGTGGGACGTGGAGATCAATTTTCACAAGCCTCAACCAGATTCCGCTTTGCTTCACTTCGGATAGCTTCCACAGAACCGGTGCAATCTTCAAAGGGAGTAACTAAAGATATTCAAATTACAATTCAACAATGAAGACACCATCACAACGACGCATACCAACATGAAGATTGTAATTGAAGTTAAGTCCACAAATTTCCAATTGACCACGCAAGGCGAACTCACCATCACCGAGCCCACTAGTGGTATGGATAGATGGAGTTTGCTCAAATTGAAGACCACATTCCACAGTTACCACCTACTACTTGCCTGAAATGAAATTTACTCTACTTTAAGCTACTACTCGAATCAGAAGGACGAAGAAACCTTGCTAGCTATTCACAACAAAATACGAGATCATCATCAATGAAAACTCTTTTTATTGAGAGAGTGTTCACAACAATTTCTTGCAAAGTTTTCAAAGGAAAAACTTTCCTTCTTCAAACTACACTATCAATCTATACTAAGCTACCTCTAAGTTGTCCCTCTATCTTCCTATCTCTGAGCTAATCTAATCTCTAATTACAAATGAGGGGGGGATTCCCCTTTTATAGTTGGCCCAATCCAATGGACGGCTTAGATTCAATTACAATGAAGGTCTCAGATTGAGCCACATAAACCCTAACCCTAAAAACCGCCACCAAGAAGAGTGGGGTAATAAATGAACCATTAATGTCCTCCATCCTTCTAGAAGATTCTTATCCAGAGACGCATTCCCATTGTTCCTTTTCTGTCTGCAAATTGGATGAGTCTGGTCGCCATTGCTTCAATTTCTTGGATTGGTATGGCAGGCACGTTCTGAATCTGGAACTTCAAGGCTGTAACTTTTTAACCTATTTGACGGTGATTTTCCTCCTTGCCACTACATGTTGAGTTGTACAAAGCACGTTGGAGAACATCTTTTGGGTCATTGAAGGACTTTACACTTAAGGAGAAATTTTCTACTTTGTTCTTCAATCTATCATGATGTCAGTCTCCAACGCCCAGGCCTTCATCTTTTCTTTCATCCCAATCTTGAAGGATTTTCCGGTCTTGAACTCGAACATTTCTTCTTTTGCCACTTCAGTTCAACACTTAGCCATTTCCTGCAAATTTTCTTCTTTCGAGGTTGAAATGTAGTCCTGGAGTACTTGCTCCATCTTCCTAAGTCATCATGCCTTGCCCCGATGTTCATTCTGCAAAACAAACAAAAGAAGAGCATTAAAACATTTTTAATATAAATTCACTTTTCTTACCTGATCTCCATGTTTTGATCTCCAAAGCCTGAGTGATCCCCGGATCCGATAGGATTCATCATTTCCCTCTAGCAAACCTCATCTTCAAATTTTCCATGCCTTAGCCAAATTTCCAACCCATCTGCCTTAGAAATAATTTATTTCCTCTAGAAAATTCATCAACCAGGTGCCCGAGTAAAATCTCCATCATAAAGTCTCCAGCAAGGCGTGAAGAATTTCAAAATCATCTCTTCTATGAAGATATCCAGTACCCAGAAGAAAATTTCCCTCATAAAACATCAAATTCATGTGTCTACAAACGAAGGGGTACTTTTAATTTTTATTTTTAAACCCTAAAGTTTATTCTTATTCCTCCTATCTGGGCATATTTTCAGGGTTCAACTTTCAATTCATTACTCAGGAAACTCTCCAAGCATCCCTCCTATCTCAAGCGCATATGAGAGGGTCTACTTCCAATTTTGATGCCTTAGTTGAAATTTCATCTCCTCCATTGGCTTGGGCGCATATAGGGGTCTCTACTTCCAATTTTCAACACTTAGAACATTTTCCAACTCGACCCACAAGTCAAGGCGCATATAGAGGTAACTACTTCCAGTTTTGAACACTTAGAAAATATCAAACTTCCTCCTCAACTCTTAGGCGCATATGACCCTTCAAGCTTTGAGTTTATTTGCCTTAGAAATTTTCAACATTCTTCTCCTCAAGGTTGGGCGCATTTAGGACTTTGAGCTTCCAATTTTCATAACTTAGAAAATTTCCCCATCTTCCCCTTTAGCTAAGGCGCATATGACTAGTTGAGCTTCACGTTTCAGGGACTTAGACAAATTTCCAATCCATCTCCATGTTAAGGCGCATTTGAAGGTGTGTACTTTGAGTTTCAATGCCTTAGTGAAAATTTCTAACTTCCAATATCCTCTTGGGCGCATATAGGGGCTTCTACTTCAAGTTTGAACACTTAGAAAATATCAAACTCCATCCTCAACTCTTAGGCGCATATGACCCTTCAAGCTTTGAGTTTATTTTCCTTAGAAACTTTCAACATTCTTGTCTTCAAGGTTGGGCGCATATAGGGGTCTAAGCTTGTAGTTTTCATACTTAGAAATATTTTAAATCTTCTCTCAAAGTCAAGGCGCATATGACCCTCTTTGCTCCCACTTTCATTTGCCTTAGATAAATTTCTTACCCCTCCTCAAGGTCAAGGCGCACATAGGGGTCTCTTCTTTCAATTTTCAAAACTTAGTCAACTTTCAAGCTAGCTCCAAGCTTAGGCGCATATGAGGGCAGGAACTTTCATTTTACCACACTTAGAAATTTTCAACTAACTTCAAGCTTGTAAGGGCGCATTTTAGAGGGTATACTTTCAATTTCAAGTACTTAGAAACTTTCATAATCTTCCTCTTCTTCCCAAGGCACATTTTGATGTTGGAGCTTCCAATTTCAATGCCTTAGTCAATTTTTTGATGCCACCAACTTCTCTTTAACCTAGGAACATATGAGGGTAGCTTCCTCAAGTTTTCAACCCTTAGTTAAAATTTCAGCTCCTATCTTTGCTTAAGGCGCATATGAGGGGTTGAGCTTGAAGTTTGAAGTACTTAGAAAATTTTCCATGCCATCTACTCCCAAGGGCGCATTCAAGGGTGTGTGCTTCAAGTTTCAAGGACTTAGTAAGATTTCCATGCCATCTCCTCAAGGTTGGGCGCATTTAGGACCTTGAGCTTCCAATTTTCATAACTTAGAAAATTTTCTATCAATCTTCAACTTGCAAGGGTGCATTTCACCATGTCTACTTCCAATTTCAAGTACTTAGAAGAATTTTCCATCAATCTTCAGCCTCAAGGGCGCATTTCACCATGTCTACTTCCAATCTACCAGACTTAGATGGATTTTCAACTCATTGCAGCTTATTAAGGCGGATTTAGGGAGGTGATCTTTTGACTGCCCATGATATCTTTAGCCTGCCCTAACCTGCTAGTTTTAGAAAGTTTCGCAATTTTCACATTTCAAATGATTTCGGGCTCCGAAAGTCTTGATTTTCGCTTTGCCTTGATCCTCGTGACGTGACCAAAATGCTGGCACCTGATGCCTGCATGCCTTTGCTATTTTTGGTAACCTGCTAAAATTTGTAACTGTTCAAAATGAGCTCAAACTTTGCGTGTCGATTGCCTGAAAGATGTTGATCGTGATTGGATGATGCTTCTGTGTAACCCTCGTGTTTCGCCCTACTTTTTAGGAAACCCTAATTCTTCTACATGGACCTGCTAAAAATAGTAAGTGTTTGATTTTCGAACCTCTGCAACTCCGTTTGATCTTAAATTCGCTCCATGGGGCCCTCATCGCTTGCTTGACTTGCTCACACTGGTGCCTCGCGTTGACCTGCTATTTATAGCCCTGTTTCAGAAGTGACTTACTATAAATAGTAAGTGCTCAGATCGCCTTCAAATTTTACTAGCGGGTTCCTTGGAAGATACTGATCGTGATGGGATACACCAGTTTTCGAAGATTTTGGCGTTTGACCCTCCATTTTGGGTCCCAAAGGTAGAAACCCTAATTTGTCTTGCATGTGCTTCAGATGACCTCCGTTTAACCCCGTTTCCGATGCATGTCACTGCGTTCGTGATGTTGCAGTGCTGGGCAGCTACCGGAGTGAACCTGCTAAAAATAGTAAGTGGTTGAAAAAGTGACCAATCAGCTGTCCGATGAGTTTGCATGTCACACTGCCCGAGAGATCTCAAAAAACCCAGAAAAATGCTCAACATGTGAACTGGCTAAAAATAGCAAGTCTCGGAAAAGTGATCAACTCTGCTCACATGTTACCTCGTTGCGAAGCTCTCGGAAAACCCAGAAAGATTATGCAGACATGCGCTGAGAAATCCTGCATGCAAACCCTAAAAATGACACTCGAGGCAGAACTGCTAAAAATAGTAAGTTGTTTGTTTCAGCTCAAATTTTGCAAGCAGGCAGCTCACAGTGTTCTAAGTGCAGTGCAGTTGTCAGAATCTGAAAATCCCAAGAAAATAGGCCCCAAATTGGCACTTACTAAAAATAGTAAGCTGTCAAAACTCAGTGAAATTTTGTTGGGAATCTGTTGGAAGCTTACTGACTGCAACGCCAAGCTCAGATTTCAATTTATTCACTCCATTATACTTCAAACTGGTCAGAAGATTCAAAACCCTAATTCCCAGACTTAGCCAAAATCTCACGTTAAGCTCAAGGACGGCCACATCCCCAGAAAGAAAGACGGAACAAAAGAGAGACGACAGCAAAACAAACCAAAAACCAAGCCAAAAGACCGAAACAAGCAAAAATTAGGGGGTCCCCATTTGCAATGGGGTGATGTTTGAAAAGGTCACAACAAGTAGCAACACTCTCATCTTCAACAATCAAAGATACCCTTCAGCAACACATCAACAATAATATTTACCCAAACTTCAATACAGCAAATAATGATAAATTATACCTCCATGAGCACTGTGGTAATGTTTCAAACAATCACCAAGAATTCCCATAGGCTTATCCCCCCATCATAAACTTACTATATATTCATTCTAGCAAACACTACATTGTTCAAAGTAATTTGCAACTGCACTTAGACACTGCTCAAAAATGTATGCCCAACTAAGAACAATCCAAATCCAAACCACTTTGAATCAATTCCAGATCAAACAGGATTAGAAAGAACAAATGGCTTACATATAAAAAGGGGCATTAGTAGGAGATACCTTCAACTCCCGCGGAG
Source organism: Sequoia sempervirens (assembly GCA_007258455.2). Classification (NCBI taxonomy): domain Eukaryota; kingdom Viridiplantae; phylum Streptophyta; class Pinopsida; order Cupressales; family Cupressaceae; genus Sequoia; species Sequoia sempervirens. The sequence goes on along the minus strand of VDFB02378495.1, from coordinate 5,976 downwards.
TAACAATCTCGGACTCTGAAGAAGGCTTACATTCTAAAGAAGCATAAGGAGGATGACAATGAGCCTCCTCAAAAGGCTTCTAAGCACCAAAAACTGATAAATGATGGAGTTTAGCTTCCTTTAAGCAAGAACTTAGACCAGGAGCTTTACACTTTGCTTAACCACACTATGAAGCCAAATGCCTAAGGTTGTAGCAGATACAACACTGAAAGGCCAACTTATTCATAGTCTGGCTATTGCATCCAAATGCAATTCAGCACTTGGAGCCTGACATCCACCAACAGATGCTTCAATCAATCCACCTCATCTAGAAATTGAGCAAATATAGGGTGGGACAGAATGTTACTCCCTTAAGAGATAGATATAAAAGTACCCAGAGTATTACCAATCACCTGGAGGCTAGAAATAGTCTAGAACTAAAGAGGAAGGTTAGGAAGCACTAAAAAATATTCAAAAAGAGGGTTAAAGGCTGGAAACCAAGCGTTCACCTCAAAGCTGCCTTATCCCAAAACCAAGGACCCTTTTCCATGATAGACACTCTGTCCAAAGGTAACTGACAAAAAATAACAAACAAATGAAGTTTAAGAACAAGAACATGGAGTAAAGAAATGTCACTTTGTGATGTCTGACTAATTGAACAACAACAACCAAATGAATGCAAAATTAGCAGTAAAACTAACAAGGTTATTTAACTGAAAATTTTAACTACAGATAAAGGAAGAATCATTCTCTAGGTATAGGCATAGAGAAATTTAAGCTGGAATTAATTCGTAAGTTTAGAGATATAATTTGCGACAAATCTCAATATATAAATCTCCTTGAACAAGTTACAAAGAGAGAAAACAAGAATGTGTATTAATGTCCACAAATGACCAAAAGTAGGTCAATGGCACAAGAGGTTACAAGTACAACAGTTGATAATAGAAAGTTCTAGGAAAAGAAAAGCCTAGAGTCAAAATAATGAAGTATATAACATAAAATAAAACACTGTGCTGCTAACAAATAGCAATGAAGGGCAAACAAGAACCCCAAAAGCATGTGCCGGTGAAGACTGGAAGGAAATCTGGGACTCATAGTTAAATTAGCAAACAAAGCTCACCTGCATTATTTCAAGTGCTGAAAGGTAAGCACGGATGTCTGAATTCCTGTAACCCCAGCCTTCAAGATCTGCTATGATGGTGAACTTTTCCTGTTCTCTTGGCAAACTGCACAGATTGAATAAGCATTATTCCAGATAAATTTATTTCCTGGACTTTTTCTTTGTATGGCCTCAGCTAACAGCAAACACATCATTGGAACAATTAGACTTTGCAAACCATGAAATTTCCTAAGTAGAAACTGTCCGGACTGTATCCTTATGCAGAAAGGAGAAAGAAAATCAGGCAAATTATTTTAATATACACATTTGACAAAAGTGAGTTGATCAGATTAAATAAATCCAGTATTACTAGAAAATTAATACAATAGAAAAGAACCCAGGAGCTGAAAAGAAAACAAGATATAAGACATTAGAAGCAAAAGGAACGATGTCAAAGTCAGAAAGGGTAAAACCAAACCCAAAACAGGTAAAACTTAGCCATAATGTGCAAGTAAAACTATAAAGACATATGAGAAATTACCTGGCACATATTTTTTCAAATCCATAGACAACAAGCCCTATAGAAACAGATAAAAATAACCATTAATATTGCAGACTATTATATACAGTAAGTTAATGTATGCCAGAGTCCTGGATTCAAAAGATCCATCAGTTATTAAATATAAGATTTGGGTTCAAAATAGCCACTTACGTTTAAACTCCTCTAGGTCTCTGTCATGACTGTAATGCCTTGCAGCAAGAATTACTCCAATTGGACGCCCTTGTTTGTCTGAACCTTGTATAAAAATCTTCTTCTTTTCAAGCTCATTAAAGACCTCTGACTCTGGCATATAGCCAAGGGGTACAAATGCATGTCTCCATTTCAGATATTTCAGGAAAAATTGAGATGCTTTTTGCACATTGAAATCTCGTGCACGCAAAAAACGCCTCAGTGTAGCATCATCAGCAACCTTCACAAGCAAATTTTCAGCCTTATGGTAAGTTATTTGGACAAGAAATGTTAAAATATGATCATAATCTCATTGATTTGTATCATTTCTACTGTGATCCAAGAATATTGAGACATTTGATTTTAAAATCACTTAACACGAAAGCTAATCATGGACCATAGGCACAGTCATATCTATCAAAGTTACTGGCCTTACATATCAAGGCCAAACACAACTGTTGTACACTTTTGGCAACATCATCCTCCATTCTTCCTGGTAAAAACAGAATTAGCAACTTCCATGCAGAACCCAGCATTATGGGCATCTCATACAGTCAGAAATTTACATCATATTTTCCATCACATTGAGAATTTGAAATTCATAATATAAAGAAAATTGTAAATAGCTTCACACACCTTGTTAGAAACATGTTAGACTTCAGCAGATGTAAATACAATTGCAAAGGGCTAGATCTGAGGCTGGGTGTTTTGAGGTATGAATAGGGGAAGTGTGAGATATTGTCATATGTAATGCTACTAGGATGAAACCCAATTTTGGGGTGCATTTTTTATATTTCCAGAAGGGAGGATGTTTCTGAGAAAGGCACTTATCATATAATGGATGAAATAAAGCAACGTTGATTATCATAATATTGTGGATCCGGATCATGATTCAATCATTACAGATATGCAATGTTTTTTTGCTCCATTAATGCTATTTTCATTCTTCATTGACTTCTATCTCAATTTTAATGTTAACAAGCGATTTCATCAGAGCAGTTCTGATTTAGTCAGAGTCTCTAAGGAGAGCAAGTTTCAGTGTTTATTATGTGATGTAACCAACAAATTGTCAGTCAAGAACTGATTCTTGAGAGCTACTGAACATTGGCTCCTTAAGACTTATACTTTATTATAAATTTAGTGTACCCATCTCTGCTGAGAAAGAGGGTGAAGTAGGGGTACAAAGGAGAAGGAAGCTGTGACAAGAAAAAGTAAAACAGCATAAAGAAGAAAAAGGCAAAGAAAGGAGATCAATCCATACAGAAGTTGGGAGATAAGTCAAGCAGAAGGAACGGAGCAAGAACCAGAAGTCAGATTATAATCCTCAAAAATAGAAAACCACAGTATATAAAATTATAAATTCAGTCTTCATTGTTTAAAACTAATTAGCATTTAAATTTGAATTTCTAAATGTTTTTGTGTGTAATGCACAGATATATGTTTGTGTATAATGCACCCTAATGTCATATAGACAGGTATTGGGAACCTCTAGCACGTGCTCCATACATAACTGTTGACGTGGTTTTCACGACCGCACCAACACAGAATAAAGTTTCCCAACGGATACCCTATCCTCTCTTGAACAAAGTTTCCTGCATGCTAAGATTGCGAGATAGATCATACATTTAACTTCAAGGTTCCTTAAGTGCGAATAGTCTCAGTTGGCTTGATGTGATTTTGCTGGTATTTCAAGGGGACTTGGCACAATTGTTCACAACTTGACAGCGCATAAAGAGACTAAGGGCTTTCTATGCAATTTGATGATTTGGCAAGTGAGCACAAGTTTGCACTTAACCAGAAATGAACTGGAAATTCCGTAGTTATGTAGGGCCTAAGGAGTTTATGTTCTATCTAAGGATGGGACATGGGATCAATCTCGACAGACTTCGACCAGACTCTGCTCCGCCTCACGTTCGACAACTTACACAAAGTCGGTGCAATCTTCAAGGGAGTGACAAGAGGTTTTCAAATTATAATTCAACATGCAAGTACCATCAGAACGACGCATACAAACACATGAACCACAATCGAAGTTAAGTTTGTAATATTTTCCAGTTGACCACACAAGGCAAACTTGCCATCAGCAAGCTGCTAGTGGTATGGATTAAAAGAAGTTGCCTTGATTAACTCCACAAGTCCACAACTAACATCTATTTGCATGAAAATGAAAACTACTCTATATTAAGTTACTTCTTGATTCTACTTGAATTGGAAGGACAAAGAAGCCTCGACAACTACTCATAACAAAGAAGAAATCACCATCAATGAAAATTATTTTATTATGAAAGCATTCACGACAACTTCTTACAAAGTATTCAAAGGGAAGACTTTCCTTCCTTTTCAATCTAAACTATACTATCAAACTATCCTACTTTCTATTCTATCAATTTCTCTCTACTCCTTCTCTGCTATTCTAACTCTGATCTAATTCTAATGAGATACAAATGCGGGGACTCCCCCTTTTATAGATAGCCCAGTCCAACGGACGGCTCAGATTACAATCGGCTGGATGGCCCAGATCGTGCCACCTCAGCCCTAAACAAGATTTACCCTAAAAACTGCCACCAAGAGGAGTGGGGCAATAAATGGCCACCATCCTTCTAGAAGATTCCCACTTTGAAATGCGTTCACACTGCTCTTGATCTTCTTCTTGACGTTGTTCTTCAACTTCGCTCGAGCTTCCATTCTTTTCTCCATCTTGAGTTTTGAAAACATTTCTTCTCTGTCACTAAGTCTCAACACTTAGCCATTTTCTAGCAACTTTTCTTCCTTCGAGGTTGAAATGTCATCTTGGATCACTTAAGTCATCACCACTTGGTCTCGACGTTTCTCCTGCAAAACAAGCAAGGAGAAGAGCATTAGAACACTTCATAATATAAATTCAACTTACTTACCAGGATTTTCACGCTCTAACTTCCAAGCGTTCATCGCCTTCACTAGCCAACTTTTGCCTTCTTCATGATTCTTCATGCCTTAGCCAAATTTCCAACCCATCTTGTATTCTGCTTGGGCGTACTTCACTCTGATATTTCATCCGACTCAGGCTTGAGAAAAAATGCTTTCATCAGGAATTTGATCAAAAATTATCTAGGCACCCAACTTCAAATTCATCCGCCGAGGCATTTTATCTTCAACAACATCATTTATTCCTTTCCTTAGAAAAATTTTCAAACTTTTACTTAGGAAATTTCATTGTTCAAGCGCCGATCAAATTCTCCACATTAAACGCCTTGGAAAAGTGCAGAGGACCATGAAATCCACTCCTTGTCGAAGATCTTCAATACCCAGAAGAGAATTTTCTCTAGAATTTGTCGAATCCATGGGTGCACAACGAACAGGTTCATTTAAAAAATTTAAAATTTTGAACCTTAGAAAAATATCTCCTTGTGAAATTTAATATGTTCTTCACATCTCTGAGTGCCCCGTTATTCTAACTTGAGAAATTTTAATTCATCCTACAATGCCAATACTCTCTGATTTCATTTCTGGAAAATTCATTCGTGCTTCAAGAAGAATTCCATCACCTTCGTGTCTAGGCGTATTTTCTAAGGAAGAAAATACTTTGCCTTAGAAAAAATTTTGAATCACTTTGCATTTTTGAAAATTTTGCCTTAGAAAATTTTACTCAACTTCGATCACCCTGCCTATGAGGAAAATTTTATCAATTCATCTGGACAATTTTCCTTGAAAGCACATCACACTCAAATTCCAACGCCTGGCATGTTTTATTTTATTTTTTTATATCACCTTATATACTTTAGGCGCATACCACACTTGAAGGACATTTTCATTTAAAACTCCAACGCCTAGCATATTATTTTCCACTCAACACCTTGGACACTTGGGCGCATATGACACTTGAAGATGGATATTCATCTTGCCTTAGGAAAAAATTTCATCACTCAGCACTATCAACTCTCAAGTCTAGGCGTATTTCACACTTGAAGGGGAATATTAAATTTCACCACCCTAAATACCTCTTGGCGCATATCATACTTGATGGAGGATAATAACCACACCTAGCATACCTCACTTCACCCTCAACACCTTGGGTGCATTTCTCATGTTCAAGAGAATGAAAACTTTCAACGCCTCCAACAAGTGACCCTTCAGCTTCCTTAATTTTGTCTTCACATGCCCTCACTTGGGCGCATTTAGCATGTAGAGG